>JAAGAY010145191.1:0-44462 GCA_011801015.1 Ardeotis arabs | reverse complement strand
CTGAGGGTGCACTCTATCCCACTGTCCATGTCGCCGACAAAGATGTTGAACAGGGCCGGGCCCAACACGGACCCCTGAGGGACGCCACTCATAACCGGTCTCCATTTGGACATGGAGCCATTGACCACCACTCTCTGAGTGTGGCCATCCAGCCAACTCCTTATCCACCGAGTGGTCCATCCATCAAACCCATGCCTCTCTAGTTTAGAGAGAAGGATGTCATGCGGGACAGCGTCAAAAGCTTTGCAGAAGTCCAGGTAGATGATATCTGTTGCTCGTCCCTTGTCCACCGATGCTGTTACCCGTCATAGAAGGCCACCAAATTGGTCAGGCACGATCTGCCCTTGGTGAAGCCATGTTGGCTGTCACCAACCACCTCCTTGCTCTCCATGTGCCTTAGCATGGTTTCTGGGAGAATCTGCTCCATGACCTTGCCAGGCACGGAGGTGAGGCTGACCGGCCTGTAGTTGCCCGGGTCCTCCTTGTTCCCCTTTTTAAAAATGGGAGTTATGTTCCCTCTCTTCCAGTCATCGGGGACCTCACCAGACTGCCACAATTTCTCAAATATGATGGCCAGTGGCTTGGCAACTTCATCCGCCAGTTCTCTCAGGACCCGCGGATAGATCTCATCAGGTCCCATGGACTTGTGCACCTTCAAGTTCCTCAGATAATCATCCTCGTGCAAAGAAGCTCGTTAGCATATACTTAAGCTCTGCACAAGGCAGTGAAAAATATGCACATCCTTAAAGTTAAGCATGTACTTTCCTAAGAATCTCAAGGTGTAACTTGATGTGGCTACAGCTGTGAGCTTAGGGAAGAAGATATTTGCTGATGCTTGAGAAGACAGGTTGTGTCTCTCTGTTGCTGCTCTGTGGCACATACAGGATAAGGGCTTTCTTCCCCCCCCCAAAAAGACCTTTTAAAGAAGAATGTTTGGGAATTTTTTTTTATATATTTAAGGAGAAAGTCTGACCTTGATCACCCTAAAAAAATTGTGATTCATTTGCAATACAAGCAACCAGGCAAGTGAAATGTACTTAATTGAAAAAGGAAATAATTTTAGTCAGCTTCAAATTCTTCTTGCTTCAAATCCTTTTTGAAGCAAAAATTATCTGAAATGATATTCAGATCAAATATTTGTATGAAAAGATGCTCTGGTGAAAATTGAGCCCTATGATCAATGGTCAAAATCTTCCCATCCACATTCATCCCTTCCCATTCATCTAAGCCACCCAATAAATCTTTCAAAAACAAAAAAAAAGATTTATTTGAGATCTCTAAGTACACAGCAAACAGAAATAAAGTATTTTTAAAATACAGATATTTGTAAAGCTATTATTTCATAACAAAATGAAAAATAGCTCAAATATATGTTTTCCTCTTTTTCTGCTTACCCATCAACAAATCATATTCTGTTATTGAAGACCTGCTTGGATCTCCCCACTTTGCCATAAGTTATATTTTCAGTGTTATCTGAACTTTATTCTTAGGTCCATCTCACTTTCCAGACATTCCAGTTAGAGGAAGACTTTAGACCTCAGAGCGCAGACACTGACAGTTCAAAGGCAGAGGACTGCCAGTAGGCTTTCGGGAGCAGCCTTCTTTTATTACTGTACTTAATACGGCTGTGATACATCCTATAAACAGCTAGTGCCAAATATCCAGGAAAGGAATTTGGCCTTGTCTACATGCAGGATTTTGACTTCTGTGAGTGCTTTTATTAGAAAAAGGTTGCCCTATTTCTAAATAATGTACTTTTTAAATCGATGTTATTTCACAATTGACCACTGTTGTTCTAAAATTATAGCACTCATGAAGACCTGAACTGCCATAACTGTAAGCATAATATATGAGCCATTTTGTTATTTTGGTTCCACTTAACCATGTAGGCAGACCTTTATATTCATTTAAAACCGGTTATTTCAGCTTATTTTGTATCTGTGAATTTCCCTGCTGCCCTATTTTCTCCCTCAGATGATGGGTTCTTTGTACGAGAACTGAGCTAATTGGTGCAAAACCAAGGACAGTTGAATGATAGTCCTATGCACTGTCCAAATCTATTTCTAATCAAAACAGAGTTAGGGTACAGACTCACTAGATTTGTGCTAGCTCATCCTTAAAATGAAGTACTCATTTTTTCAAAGCCCAGTGAAAATAGAACTGCTGAAACTGGAAGTATACTGATTTTCTACGGTGCTTCCAACCTTGTACAATCACAAGTTGAAAAAGCCTCTTTTTTAAAATAAAATACAGTACCACGCCAACTCAAAATTCATAGGACGGGAGAGCATTGCAGAAGGTGAAATACACGTTACTAACGCTTAGGAAGAAGCATCAAAATAATGATAATAAGTTAAATCACGTGACTGTTACTAAGTCAATGTTCCAAGCGCTAAGCAGGACAACATGTCATTTTCCTCAAGCTGTTTTTTTACCTAGTCACTGAATTTAAAACAGTTACTCAGTCTTTGGCTCCCAGAAATAATCTGACAAAAAATGGGCAGTTTTAAAAGATAAATTCTATTGAAGTCAAACAAAGAAAATTCTTATGTGTACCTGCTAGACATTTATGGTCAAATATTGAGTATATAGTGGATCTCCAGGAATATTTAGGTGTTTGAATCCCAAATATAGGCATTCAAAATCCTCACTTGGATGTTTCTTTGCCTGGAGGCATATAAAGTCTCTAAGTTCCCAAGTTTTCATAGGTGATATTTACTAACTGGCTAAATGAATGAAACTGGGAGGTTTGATGCCTGAGCCTGATGATGAGGAGCCAAGGAAGATATTCCATCCGTTAGCTTGTATCCAACATCCAGTCCAGAAAACACCCTGCATCCAACATGTTGGATTGGGCCATGTAGGAAACATGGCTGGGGATCTCTCATCGCTCTTCCTGCCCTTTTACTTGCCAGCTGAAGAGTTCAGCTGAGATATGGAAGATGCTGTTTCTTTTGTTCATGTCGCTGTCTTTTGAATAGGTATTTCCCACCTTCCAAGATTGTTTTAACTTTCGGCATAGTCTGTTTTACACAGCGAAGGCATTCAACATCCATTTTTTCTACTCTTCTCCAGTGCACACAGAGTGGCAAAATATTTCTTAGAATTGAGAGAGTGCAGGGAAGGAAGTGAAGGAATATAAAAACTAGTGTGATAATATAGCTCGGTGGTTAGCTGTCTCACCTAAGTAAAGAGAGGACTGAATCCCAGTCCCTGCTCTCATGATTACTTAATATGGGATACTTAAAATTTCATCGACACAGGCACTGAGGCCTCTTCTCTTGTAGTCAAGTGCCTTGAATGCTAGGCAATAAAGTATTGCTCTCTCTTTTGCCTAATGAATATTTAATTATTCTCAGTGAAGTAAAGCAGCTTCAACAGGAGAAATTATGGCTCTTTTTCTGTCCTCAAACTAACCACTGAGCTAATGGATAAAACTGAGCTTCTAGCTATGCCCCTCTTTGGAATATGTGAGCCCAACTATGCATTCAAGCTAGTAAACACCAAGAGAAAAGAAGTTTCTTGCTATAGCCTGAGGTTAAGTGCTTAAATCCTTCAGAGAGCTTAGTCTTCATACTCTTGCTATTTTTTGTTGGCTTTGTGGGATTCCTACTCAGAGTGCTCTGGGTCTTTGAGCTCTGCATTGTAGGCATCTAACTCAGGGCCGGTGTATGACACCTGAAAGTCAGATACTAGAACATGCAATGTGTGGCTGCCTCTGCCCCTCAGGTATCTAGCTCACAGTATTCACTCTCCTTCAAAAAACACACAGAGGATATATAAGGGCCAGATGCATTCAGAGTAGGCAGTGTTAAATGGGAAAATAAAACTAAGAAGAAACAGGACCATAGGGCCAATTACTTGGGTTAATTTTCTTGTTTCTGTCCCTTAGTGCCTGAAAATCCACAGGATCTTCTCAGTAAGATATTAATTTTGCTGAGAGACGTTTGCTACGAGGACAGCTCATGCAGACACACTCCTATTGCCTTCCAGCCTGTCCAGTGCTTATTTGTCTCCTGTAGTCTCTAGCTGATGGTCCTCTGAGACCTGCATCCAGCTTACAGATATCCTGAATTGCTCTAAGCAAGTGTGGGTCTGTCCTGCAACTGGCATGCAAATCAGGGACGCTGCTGCTAGCCCTTTGCAATCACAACAGATAGCGACTGGCTCAGAGGTCTGGAGCCAATGTGAGCAGACTCACAGAAAGAGGCAGACTTCGGGATTACCTGTTCCTCTGGGAGAGACGGGTTGCTGAGATTTTGAAATCAGACTCTCTCCTTAAAGGGAAGAACCATGCTGTGGGTAACGGCATCAGACTTGAGTTTTTCTCAGGAAAACTAAAAACATCTGTGCCTGATCATAAACACTAATCTTCAAATTCTCAGGGACCAAAAGGCAGCTAAAAGGCAGCTTGTCAAAAGAAGGCACTTTACTTGGAGGATACCCACCATTTTTCAGTATTCTCAGATGTCAACTTGACACAGCTCTTTCATAACTGGCTGAACTCCAGGTGTGATATTTTGGCAAGCAATATATCTTCTGAGACTGAATTGGTGTGGAAAACCTACAGAATATCAAAACACTGACTTTGGCTGACAATGTGGTCTAAGACCCATGAACCGTGAACTGTAGACAGGGTGGATTCCTAGCCACCCAACTGTTCTGTACGAGATGTAGTTAAATATACTTTATAAAGTTTCAGATCCTAGTCTGTTGTCATACAATCCAATTTCCATAATTATTTCTCTTTTAGACACTGCTTGAAAAGCTGTTAACTTCTTTTATTTCTGTTGATATTACTCAGTAGTGTTGATATGAAGGTTACTAGACACAGACATGGAAAGTGATTCCTGCAGGTTTGATCCCATAGAAAGATTCATTTACCCATTTGGTTCAAAGCTTTGTTTATAACTCATTATTCTGAGGAAAGACGTTTCCTAGTTATAGGTGGACTGGTATATAATTGGAATGTATTCTATTGTACTCTTACTCTGTTTTTGCCCTTTGCTCTTCACCTTAATTTAGGGATGGTCTTTGATCAGGCATTTATAGAATTGTCAAAATGAAGGGTCTGAGGCTTTTGAATTTTGTTTTGCTGGTGCTGTACCTAGTGCAGGTGAATTACAGTTAAAGAACTGGACTTGACTCAGTGGCTCAGGATTCAATCTCTGCCTCGTTCACTTTTTGTGATCCACAAGTAACTTGCTTTCGTGCTGTAACTGCCTCCTCTGTTAAAAAGGAAATAATGACAGAAGGAAGGAAAAGAAGACTATCCAACTATGCTGTTATTCTTCAGAATAAGGTTTGCCTTTTACTGTGTGCTTGCACAATTTTTTTGCACAGTGGACCCTAGTTGCTACTGTAGTACATAAGTAATAATGATAAGGTGTAGATTTTGTATTTTCCACCATCAGCATGATTCACTTAAAAAAAATCTTACTGCTTTTTTCTGTACCACTTGGATAAAGAACACTGTCATTAAGAGAGCAGCAAAATTTTCATGCCACTTAATTGGTAAGGCTACAAATACTCAGCAACAAATGAGGAATAGATTTGCATTACAGTTATTAATATGCAGCACTAATCATAATAATGGTGTACCAATACTTTACATTGACATAGCATCTCTTATTCCAAAGTGATTAAAGTTCCTAAGTGAAATACAAACCACACAGAAATGTGGTCGTCCATACATTAAGTGAAAAATAGATTTGAAGAGAATTTTCTGAATAGTGAAAGTAAGCAGAAGGAAAGTTTGAGATAAACAGAAGTGCTGTCCATTTCTGGAGATATTTTGTAGTGATGGAGTGGTACTACCAAAAGAGCTTTGGTGAGTTGCTCTAGTTGAATGATCATTAGAAAAAGCTCCATAACTTTCAAGGGAAAGATTACCAGTGCTATAAATATAAAATTGCATCTCCCACTGAATATGCTAACTAGATACTGACATAGTATCCTATATCTCAAAGTTTGAGTTGAAACAGCTAAGCATACGCAGTAAAGGCTATCTAGAAGAGAGAAGTATGACTGAAAAAGCCCAGTATGACGGATATGCCCAAACATGAGGCCTGTCATGAAAGATAAGGTATCTAATGTATGTAATTTGCAAAAAAGTATGGCAAAAAAAAAGATTGCTGAGAAATTACAAGAGATTTAACAAAGCTAACACAGATCTGTTTGAATTAAACATGAACATTTAACTGCTGTTGGTGTAGTCGTTATTTCTAAACTTCAAAAAAATGAAGATTCAGAAGAACAGATCAGTGCTTCCCTTCTAGGCTAGTTATGTGAGAAATTGATGTGTACACTTTAAAAGCTACAAATATTTATATTTACCAGAACTTTTTGTATGTTCAAAATCTAATCTTATTAACTGACCTAATATATTTCCTGCGTACTTGTTGAGTATTCCCAAGTGAGATCTAAGCGCCTGTGACATTTAGGATACAGTACTTATCCACTCTGTTATTAACCATGTTCAGAGTTCTCTTAAGAAGAGCACAGCTTACAAATCACAGAGAGTAATCCTTCCACTCTTCTCACTGCTGGCAAGGTCTCAGCTGGTCTACAGTGTCCAGCTCTGGGTGTTGCTCTTCAAGAAAGGAGTGGACTACTCAAGCCAGTCCAGAGAAGAGCAGTGAAAATAATTACAAGCCAAAAATACACGTTCAGTCATCCAAGACTGAAAGAATTGTTGTTGTGTACCCAGAAGGAGAGAAAACTTTTAGAGAGAAGGGTAAACATTGTTCGTCCAGTCTATGGAGACAAGACTTCTTGTGGACAAGAAGTAATGGACTTAAATTGCAGGAAGAAAGAACATGTTAGCTGTTGGGAAAAACTTGCTAAAGGTAGGGCTACTGATGCTCTGGGGTAGATTTGCCTCAGGAGCTGGCAGAGGCGCTCTCACTGAAGGCTTTAATAGACGTTAAACAAACAATCTTTTGAAACCACAAAAACGCAGTAGTCGTTGACGATGGCTGGAACTTGATGACCATACAGTATGCTTCCTAGTTTTTTATTCTGATGGCTCTCTGGTTTCAATTGCCTATTCAAAGTTGTTGAAAGAGTTTTCTTCAAACTCTCTGAAATAATTCATGGTTGGACAGAGGCCAACTGTAGAAAGTATCTAGGACAAAGTAACACCTTTTTTGTAAAAGATATAAACTAGGTAAAGTGGCCCTGAACTCTGAAGTATGACAATTGTTCCTACAAATACCTTAACTAGATAGACAAAACTTCACACCTCAGAAATACACAGAACATTAATATCATTGGATTTCCTACTTAGAAGTGTGTGATGTCACCTCCGCGCATGATGAGCATCTCTGGTGTGCAGCAAAGCTGCTGGAGCAGCTTTTTGAAGTTGTAGCATGACAGGCTTTTGGCAACTGCTTGGAACAAAGCTTCTCTGATGGTTGTTTGATTAAGCAAATCTGCTGTGGTAAATGTCTGAAGCCAAGCTGTTTCTGCAGCTGTTTGAGTCAGAGCTAGTCCTGCAGTTTTTGAAGAAAGAAGGCACTTGTAAAGAATGAAGGAGAGAAATAGAAACAGAAAGGAGGGAAGACAGAAAGAAGGGATTTTGAAACATTTTAACTACATATAACATGAAAAACAGAAGTATATTTCTTTTCACGGAGCTTTGTAAAAAAAAACTATAATGCCATCTTGGGGTTTTGGTGATACTGGCGATTGTAATATGCAGGATGCCTACAGCTCTCTACATTTGTATAAAACTTGTTAACCTATAGGCTTTAAGAATGTCATTAAAGCTGCAAAGTGAAGCAGTCAGAAGGTAGGAAATGCCAGAAGTCAGGTTGTATGCAAACTTTGCTCATCTCCCCTGTACAAATGCCTTTAGTTACGTGTCCACGTGGGGTTTTCTTCTTCAAGAACTAAGCCTCAATCAGCACTCAGGGGTGACAGGTAGTTTTAAAATTATGTCTAGTATCTTGTTTTCTTGTCCTTGTTCAATTTGAGTCTCTCTGCCTTGTTTATTTCACAGTATTAAGATCTTATCTGACAACAGAATGATTAATCTCCTCTTGATCTTTTTAGTGATTCTTGTCACTGTACTCTCTGAGTGCTTCACAAATGTGAATATGTTTACTTTCATGATACACATCTACCAGTTAAAGTGATATTGCTACTCCTACTTTTTACAGAGATAAAGTTAAAACTATCCTATAGTTTGGGGTGCTCAGTTCAAGGTGAGTGATCTTGAGCCTTAATATACAGATTTATTTATTCCAGTTGTAATTCCTGGTGACTTCTCAAGTGTGCAACATTTGTGTAAGCCAAACCATAGGCACTCAGGCACTACGTATGAAAAGCTTTTAGTGTAGATGACTGGCAAAGAATTACACTGGGATTTTGAGAGAGAAGAAGGTGTATAATGCCATTGTAAAATAAATTAAATAGATAAGTAACCATGTAATTAAGAAGTGTGTCTCCTAAACATAAAAGAGAAAATATACAGTCTCCATGACTGTATAGCTTTAGTTTTTCCATTTCCTAACTTCTTAACACTTGGTTTGGAGTCTTAAAAATGTTCCATCATACTTTTCCATGTGTAGATAAGTTTCTCTTTTTTGATCCAAACTAGAAAAAAAAACTCCCATGTGTTCCAGCTGTCATGCCTAAATGTGCATGTTTTATCAATGGGTTAGGAAAGTGTAGGTGCCCCACATAGCCTCTTGACATTTAGGCTAACAGAGGAACTAGGAATAATATCTTCTATGCTCTCTGTGGACCACAAAAAAATGATAGAACATTTTGATGGACAGTTTCCCATCAATCTTCTGAAAATGGCTAGATTTTTGAAGTCAAGATTCTTGGGCTCCACTACAAGGTCCAGATTTAATGTACATCCACAGGACACAAATGTTAATGCTGCAAAGCATAATAACTTCTGGCTTTACCAGTCACTGCCTCAGTCTTATTTTCCTCTTAATCTCAGTTCTCTTTACAGCTCCATTTCCATTTCAGCACATTTTAGTTCCTTCCACTAGTTCCTTTCCTTTCTTGCTTTTAATTTGTTCTCTCTCTCCTGGCTCCCTTTCCTTCCTCATCACAGATTTCTCTGTAGACTGATGTCCAGCATCAATCCCTCACCCAGATTGAGTGGATTCTTCACTTCAGTTTTTCTCACAAATGCCAGCAACTCTTCTTAATTTTATTTCTTTCCTACTGGCTCTGAATTTCTTCACCTCCTTTTCCACGTGTGGTTTATTGTCTCTGTTACCATAACTGTCCCAGTTCCCTCTTCTTTTGCTCTGTCTCTGCATTCTGGTATCCTGGCTCCTGTCTGCTCTTCATCTCCAGGCAGATCAGCTTTTTGCAAGCCCTGCTTTTAAATAGTGCAGCTTCCTTCTTGCTTCCTGTTTGGAGTAGGTGGGAGAAATACAGCTTCTGCGCTCCATCTTGGACTACAGCCCAGTATGACATAGAGCTGTAGTTGCAAGGAAAATCCTGCTCAGCTTCATTCTGGAACATGTTCTATAATTACGGCATCTTTGAGAAATGCAACTGCTGACACCTGAGACTTCTGTATTGAGCATGTGTGAACTGCTTTTTTTTTTTTTTTTTTTTTTCTGAAGGGCTAGAACTTAGCCAAATTTGACAAATTCTCCTGGGAGATGGAGAGCACTACATCCTTGAAATAAAGGCAAGCCTCTGCCAAATTTAAAGCCCATTATATAAGTTGTGGTAGCCCTAAAAAAATTTCAGCAGAACTCAGTTGTTTTTTTGATGAAGAAAATGACATATTTTCCCTTAGCCTTGATCTCAGAAATGGCTGAGTTATTTGTTTCCACAAAAACCAAATTCATCCTGAGGCGGATGCTCAGTGTGGAAAATTTCAGTGCAAATAATTAAACTTTGGCAAAGTTACAAATAACTGGAAATAGAGTCTCATAATGGGAAATGTTGGACAACCTTTCTAGGCATGTGTGAATCCAGGCCTGTCTATAATACAATGTCCATTAAAATTTGGAGCAAAAATTCTTTTCATGGTCATCAGAGAAAAACTCATCTCATGGCTTTGCTGTCATCACAGTGTCAAGTTTCATACCAAAGCTGTTGTAGGAAAGTACAGTGAAGCTACTTTGAAAGTTTTGTTTTCATTAAAAAGGGTGTGACTTTATTTATTATAAAATAACTCAAATTATTGCCATATGGGTAACTCCAGCCATTCAGAGGTCCTGAAGGAGATCTCACAAAATCAAAGAAAGTGATTCAAAATTTGTGAGATTTAAGGAGGGTTGGGGGAAAGTGGTGATTTCTCTTCCCATGTCTGAGCTTTGGTGGTGTTTTTGTGATATAATAAAGTCTTTTTCTGTAGTTGTAAAGGCAATTAACTTCACTTACATATTATCTATACTATGTTATGACATTAAACCACAAGCAGAGACTTTAAGATAAATACCAAACATGCTACTAGTTGTCAAGACTTTGGACTCAGACCTCCATGCCATTGCTAGTGCCTTTTCCATCACATTTATTAGGGACTAAGAATCTGGACTAAGAGTGATCAGCTGATGCATAGCTTCTCCCTGTCAAGATGCAGCAAGTCTCTTGTGTATTTGAGCCCTTTTTTCCATTGACTTATCAATTAGGTTTTAATTCTGCATTTTTTTTGTGCTGGTTTGAAAATTTTTAAGACAGTTACAGTGCACATTGTATACACTTGAAAATGAAGGAAGCGTGTTGAATGCTCAGCACCAGGCAAACCTGAAGCAGCACCTGAGCTCTTCTCCTTTGGCAGTAAAATTTTGCCAGTGGCTGGTACCAAGAGTGATTCTAAACCCAGACACATTGTAAAAGCTCCAAGAGTTACTGATGAATTTCAGAGTCAAAGAGTCTATGACTGTAAATTAAAAAAAAAAAAAGTGATGTTTTTGAACTGGATTCATTTCAGCTGATTTTTTTAGGAGCTTTTTCAAGGTAGTAATTGTGTGGAAGGTTGGCTTGGCTCTCAAGGAAAGGTTGAGAGATCCACACAGATAAACCTGAATCACCAAATACCAAGTATTGTATAGTAATGGCATAAAATCTTTGGAGCATTTAAGTACCAAGAGAGGAGAGAGATTGTTTGCTGCTGTAGAGGAAACTATAACAAGAATGAGCAGATTTAAATTAAATGAGAGACTAGTACATGTAAATGTTAGGGTAGCATTTCCTTGAGGATGAGATTCATGAAGATGCCTAGGAAACCAGTAGGCATTCAGCTTCTTTGAACTTCTAGAACTAAATTGAACAAAGCAATATGCAAGACAGTTGTAGAGAGGTTACTGAAACTAATTATTCTGATGCTTAATTGCCAAAATTTTGTTATTGAAATCCAGAAAATGTACTCCTCTTCCTTTAAAGTACTTAGTTAAGATAGATATGAACTGTCTGTGGCTTTGCCCTGACATGTTGAGATTGATATGAGGTTAACTAGGTAGCGAAAGCCTCTAAGGGAGTGAGGTGACAGAAGTAGCATAACCGAATAATTCTCAGTCTCACTACATTTACTTCTGAATATTTGGATCATAGCACTGTGTATTTCACAATCTGCAGCTGGACAGAAGGTGACAGCTCCTCAGATGAGATGCATCTCACTTAACTTCATCTGTCTGAAACAGACAGCTGCACCTGAGCTAATCACCCTAAGTTCCCTTTGCTGTCAAGTGAAAGAAAAAAGCATCTTGTGGAACACAATCCATTTAATCTAATGTAGATGCCTGAAGTAAGGCAAAAGAATGATGCTTGAGGTGAATATTTCTTGATCTTGCCTGTAATGGCTGTCTAGGACAAGTAGCTAACCTAGTATGACATAGTTAGGTGAAATGATTTCCTCATTTTTGTCCAGGGTGAACACCACTACAGGGGTTTTTTTTGTTACATATAAGCCAAACTGCTGAAAAGGTCAATGATGAGTGGAACTACACTAGACAGGCATTTCAGAGCTTCTGCAATATACAGCTGCTCAGCTCCTGGACGGGATGGGACAGGCAGGCTCCTGACACTGCTTTTCTAAATTCCATCCTCATTTGAAGTATGCTTTTTGTGACAATGCGAAGTCACAATGCCTATTTTTAAACCCCTCAAGTGTTTAGGCCTTGTAGATGTGTCCTACTACTAACTTAATTAAGGCTCCCCAGCCTGCGACTAGCTCTTCTGAGAGGTCTGCCGCAGCCTGCGTTCAGCGTGCCGGATGAGGGTGTGCTGGCCCTGCCTTCTGTTTGCCTTGTGGCCCACCACTTTCTTTTGTGCACGCAGAGGAGGATGCCAGCGGTCCTTACACCATCCTCTCCAGTTAGTCTGAGGGTGAGTTTTCATGCTGTGGCTAAGGGACTCTGTTGGTGGCAGCTGCTAGAAAGCATGGTCTTGCTCTGCCCTTCTCTCCCCCAGCCACTGTTATCAGATTTAAGTCATGCAGCCTCAGTGTGGTCTAACATAGCTGACTGACCCAGTGAGGAACTGGTTTGGGTTTTTTTTTCAGAGTTACTTTTCCACTGAATCAGCCAGTTGAACTGACTCACCCTGCAGCTACACTTTGGTCAGGTATGACATGCAGGAAGCGGAGGGAGTACATGGCCGCAGACTGACTAGGGTACAGGACTTCTTCCACCCCTTCAGCTGCATTGTTGCATCATCTTAGCTGCAACTTAAAATGGAAAGAACTTCACTATGGACTGCTCAGCAAGGCAGTTATTACTCTGTGTGAACAGAAGGCTTTCAATGTATATAATTGTTTATTGATACCTAGTTAATCAGGTTTGGTTTTGCCATTCTGTAAATGAGTTTGTATTGTTAAGGAAAGCCTGGAAAATCTCATGCTATTGGAGGTTGGAAGATTCAGTTAAATATGTTTTACAGCATCTCAAGATGCTGAAGCAATGGGTCTCATTTTATAGCTCTGCTATCAGGTTATTTGGTGCCAAAGTATGCTGCTTTTTTATTTTTGTCAAATAAGAGTGAAAAAAACACAAGATGGTGGTTCTCACATGAGTTACAGCACTGCTCTTGCCATGCTGGGCAAGTTCCAAGCAATAACCAAATTCAGAGTGACTACTGGGACATTCCTTGCAGTTCCAGCTGCATGTTGCTCGTTAACTTCCTGTTCTAAAATAGCAAGGAATGTTGCTATCAGCATCTAAACATTTATTGCTTCCTTCCCCAGCAGCAAGCATAATTCTCTGGCAGGCCTCAAAGTATGGAACCTGCCCCTGAAACTGATAGCGCCTCAGCAGGTGAAGGGTTTTTAATGATTGCACCCCTAACGTAGACCCTTTCGGTTACAGGAAATGTGCTAATGCAGTTTACTATTATCTTCCACAGCAGGAGTTCCCTTTAGGGCAAGACTGATGTTTAGTGTAATACTTGAGTTTCATGAGGTGCCTTGAGAAAAGTGAATTATCAGGGATCAGAAAGATGTTAAAATCTCTATACAGCAAGCAATTTGACCACGATTGGCAGTTACCTAAAAGTGCATCTCTTACCAAGGTTCCTACTCTGTGTAGGATTTTCCAATTTTTTAAAAATGATTTTCAGTTTACCTTCTGGCAGCAATCTCCAAAAATCGGAGCACTTCAGACATCTCAGCTTTAAGTACTCAGAATCACCACTTGCTTTTAAAAGCTTTGGCCTTATGGCAATACCACACATATAACTGGAAATGAAATGGGTCCACACAGATTTGCTATGTTCCACTGCCACATCATTGTCCCAATGCCAGAACAGCCAGCCACAAATTGATTCCACCAGCACTGAAGGAAGTATTATGTATGAAGAAGGAAATTATGTCTAAAGTTTGTGAAAGAGCCTTAACTCAGGATTTCCTGTACTTTTAGTTTTTGTGTTATTTAGGAATGAGAGTCAGCAACCTTAACACCATCTTAATGCGATTTTGTGCGTGTGTGCTGGTATTTCCCTTGGTTTTTTGGAATGTAGGTGAACACATGGACGCAGCTGAAATACAATTGAAAAAAGATTTTTACATAAGTAAATACTGTCAATTGTAAATTTTTGCATCTTTGCTCAAGGAAGATAAATTAATAATATCAAATATGCCAAATGCATCCTTCCCTACCAGCCA
The DNA here is from genome assembly GCA_011801015.1 of Ardeotis arabs. NCBI lineage: Eukaryota > Metazoa > Chordata > Aves > Otidiformes > Otididae > Ardeotis > Ardeotis arabs. The sequence goes on along the minus strand of JAAGAY010145191.1, from coordinate 30,382 downwards.
ACAAGGAGTTCAAGCTCTTTCTGGCATCATCTACAAAGAGAAAAGAGCAGGGAATTTCCTCTAAGAAACCTCTTTGGTCTAGTCCACCACTAGTTTCTATAGAGACAGTATTCTGAAAAATCATCCTTGTTTATATCTATAAATAACTCCCCCAGTTCAGTGCAAAAGTGGAGCTTAGCCATAGAGCTTACTGGGCATAAGTTGGACGTTGTTTTGGAGAAATGGAAATTCAAGGTAGATCAAATGTTTGTGTGCAGCTGTCAGTAAGAATTTATATAGCCATTGGGGATGACAAAGATGTGCAGAGGCAGCCTGTTAGTGACACCATTTTGCTCTGGGAAGATTGTATCTGTTGCTCACATCACAAGGAGGAATATTACCACACTGTGCATGGGGAGTTACATGCTGCACAAAACTTCATTAATAGGAGGACTGGTACTACCTTAATCTCTCTTCCCCTGCCAGTAACGCAGCCCTGGCATAGACTAGGAGTCACGTGCTTCTTGGTTGGTGTTTGCATGGCTTCTGAGTTCTGCGAAATTGCTGATGTGTTTGTCTTTGTAATGGCCACATGAGAAAAGAATTATTATCTCTATCTTACTGATGGGGAAACAAGTCCCGGAGCAATAAAGAGCTTGATTTTTAACATACTTTGACACTTTGTTTAAAAGCTTAAAACTGTTTAGGTACTTAAAGATGTAGGAAGGGCTGCAGGAGAGCTTCCCAGGGCATCACCTGTGTCAAAATGCAATCTCTGAGCAGAGCATCCCCCTCTCCCCACCCTGCGCTTTGGTTTCCATGGGAAGGAAATCTGTGCACACAAGACATAGAGCCCTGGAGTGCAACTGCTCTGCAGTCTAGATGTGGCCATAGGCACCTAGACAGGACTTTTGAAAGCACCAGGTGCCTAATTTCTGTTGTTCTCTATTTCAAATAGGCCCTTAAGTACCTCTGGAAATCCTACTGACTACTTACTGCATTCTTTAACAATTCTGCCTGGAAGGGACTGCTCAAGATCACAGAAGTAGCCTGTGGCTACCACGCTAACCACTGGGATATTCTTTTTTCTGTGCCAATAAAGATTCATTAGAATGAGCTAAATTGATGCAAGATCTCAGCAGGACTAGACACCTTTCCTGATGGGGCAGAAATGAGATGTGAACCCTCTGTCAGCTATCAGGAGGGTCTGGGGCTTCAGGCAAGATTAGATACTAGAGAATGTTTCCGCAACAGGGAACTTGGTGTGTTTATAAACCTGGATCTGTTACACTGTCCTGTCCTGTAAATCCTGACTGCTGCTAAATATGTTTTGTGTTGGTTTCACCACAGCAAAATGCTTTAAATTGCTTTGCATATCCACAGTAAAATACTTTCATCGACAAATGCATTACTGTAAATGAAAAGTTATGGAGGAAATGCAAATACTTAATTGAGGCAACATTCAATTCAATACGTGCTCTTTATAGCAGACATCAATATATGTATGTGGATAAGTCTGCAGTTTGTAAGTTTTAAATGTATTAAACTAAAACTAGTTGTGAAAAACAAATAAAAAGAAGACATTTTTAGATACCTCTACTTTTTCTAAACCTAAAAAAGAAATCAGTGGATCTACATTTTTAATAGGCATACAGAATGGGAAATTTTGATAAGCTTCCTGCACGAAAGTTTCACCTTAGCAAAAAGAGGAGCCTTACAGTTTAAAATTAACATAATCATCTCTTTTGCCCAGAGTACCACGATATGTTTACAGTTCTTGATTTTCCAAAGGTCAGAAGTGTTTACAAGATTTCTGTGCCATCTTCTGTAATGCGTAGCACATGCAGGAAGGTTAAGATACTGAGCTGATATTGGAAATAGGTTGTACTACCCTATTAGGTTTGTTTACCAGGACACAGACAAGAGAATCTATGTGGCAAACAATGGTGTAGCACAAAGATACTCAAAGTAGGGTTAAATTAGCTAGTTTGAATACAGCAATAATTTTGGTCATGGCAACATAGGTCAATTCACACTACTTCTTAGCAGGGAAATTTAACCTTCAGGAGCTCCGTGCTGCAGTTTGTTTGCTTTCGGTGTATCTTCTTTAACACTAGCTTGATAACTGTGCTTAATGACAAAGTGCAGTTTAGACATTTGCCATGCTGGAATCCAAAGGCAGCTGATGTGGCTCCAACTTTCATATAATGCTCTGTAGCCTGAAAAGGTTCCTTTGTTCTGTATAAATTATGTTTTACATGGGCACTTACATTCATATGTTCTTCTGCAGTGTGATGTGGCTATCTTGGAATCTGCTTCACTTAGAAAGTCATAGTCTTCAGCTACAAAAGTAGTTATGACAGGAATGGTAATTTTCATTACTACATTGAAAACAAAATATTATTGGTACTGTATATCAGGTCTGGCTTAGCTGCCTACTGGGATTAACCCACAACACATAGCTATACGCAAATATTGCAGAGACCACTGCATGAAAGGCAAAATATCAATATTAGTGTATTTATGGTACTATAGCAACTGATTATGTGAATGGTAGAAGCCTTGTTTCCTACAGATTTGTGCTTCATTGTTGGATTTTCTGATGTCTAAGAAGGTGTGACCTCTAATTACCTAAGAGTGAAGTAATACTGTTTCTCCCAGATATGTGATTTCTGGGTAGGGATATAGTAACAGCTGAACTCATCTATATTTTCACATAGCAAGTGCTCTTTCTGTATGTTTGTTTTCATTAAAAGAAGGTCTTGAATTCTGTAATATCTCCCTTCTGATGACTTTGATTGAAATCAATCAACAGATTCAAGATGTACATGGAGAGGAAGAGACGGGCACACACATGCGTACATGTGGGATCTGTGAACATCTTTCCTTAAGAAACCAGGCTAAAAATAGTAATGAACCCTCAGTACTACTTGAAGTCCAGTTTGCTCAAGACAGCAGAAGATTGCCATCACTATTTTATACAAGTCAAAGCCAAACATTAACTAAATATCCAGCATTATCTATGAGTGTCTAATATGTCAATGCCTGAAATGTTCTGCATGGAAATATTTTTACCAATACTGGAAATATTTCATTTTTCTGTAGAAGAATTTTTTTCATTTTCAGCTGTTGTCATCAGTTTCAATATTAGCTGGAACTCTGTGGCTTTTTAATTATGCCTTTACAATTGTGATTATTGTACATTTAACTGTGGGAGGTCTTTCATCCTCATTTATTCTTTTCTTTTGATTTCTAAGAAATATCTTTCCATTAATAGTATTCCCAGCTTTTCATTCACAATAGGATCATTTCCAGAGTCGAAACCGACACATCTCCAGGGTAATAACTCTCTCAGAACATTGCCTGCCAGAGTTGTGATCCTGCTTAACAAATGGCAGCCAGAGCACCTTCCCGCTCTGACCGGGGGGACAGCAGCACTCCCGCTGCCATCCCGACTCACGGGAGCAGCAAGGCAGGATGTGGGGTTGTGCCAGTTCATTTGCCTTAATTGAGGCCGAAGTTTGGCACCTATTAAAACACTGACAGCCAGTGGGGTCAGTGAATGCATCTTTAGGTGCAATGATTTCTAGCAGGTGAGTGGCTTGGACAGGCAGGAGAGGTGACACTGGCTACCTCTCTGGTCTAGCTAAATGCACCAGATCACCCTCTCTGTCAAAGCCTGAAGTAAGTGGAAGCGGTATGATTTTTCACCTCCTGAGTTTCCAGTATTCTCTCTTTTATGTAGATGAAGCCCCAATTTTCTGTGCCTTATCTGTGGCCTGCTCTTTTATTGGCCGCAAATGTCTCATGTCGAAACGGGAATTCCTGGGACAAATAAGTCAAATTAACTAAAGATATGAACAGAAATGAAACTTTACAAAACTTGTGTGTGGGTAATCTCTGGCAGAGGTAGAGTGACCTTAAAATAAAATTCATTATCAAATGGAGTCAGTCTAGCAGCTCATGACTGCTACCCCACTGCTGTTAACACACGCTCACCACTCCCTTGTGAGAGGCCTGGCACCCATAAGACATGCACTGAACTAGTTCCAGTCACTAACCTAGAAAAAAACACCAGAGAAGTAAAGATTTTTTTTCAAAGGATAGTGAGCTGAACCAGCCCAGCACAAGGGAGGGGACATGACAGGATGGCCAGAAGCAGGGACACAGGAAAAGAGGAGCAAAGGGAAGGAGTGCCCCTTTCCATAGCAGCAAAACATTAGGTTTGCCCAGACGTATTATTGGATTATTTGTTTTGAGGCACCACAAAAGAAGGAGACATTTATTGGGAAGAGGGAGAGCAAAGACTGATGAACCAACAGGTAGCTCTGTGAACAGCAGATAAAAATTATGGTTTTTTTGGATTTGCATCTCGAGATTGATCTTGCATGTGTATTCTGCCTCGTCTACCAAGGTTTGAGCTCACATTGCACCTTTCCTTCAAAGAAGGGATTTATAAAGGTGTCTGTCACAAGGGTCTGTCTTTTCTACTCAGTCAATTCTTTTTATAAACTTTTTAGGAACTTAATATCTGTTAAATGTCCATCTCTCTGCAAAACTTGATTGAAATTGGCCAACAGGCTCTAAGTTATTATAGTACAAAAAGCACTTGTACAGATTGAGACAGAAAGTGCAATAGCATAGAATTTATTTTCTTAGAAAAAGAAGAAAAAAAAGAAGTGTCACATCATTAATTTTCTGGTTTTTAAAATCGGAATTTTAATAAAATCACTAAAATGTCAACATTGGAAAAGAAAATATTATAACCAATAATTATAATGTGTTGATCAATCTAATAAAACTACAATTCAACATATATTTTATGCCTTTATGAATCTTAGAGCCTCACAGAGAGTGTTAGCATGTAATTTACCCATACATTAAGTGTGAGAAACAGAAATATTTCATAATATGCATACCTTTCCAGGCAAGCAGCTTAGTAAAGACAACCGAAGATTAGAGGGACAATTCTACCATGGACCTGTCACCATAAGGGTTATAATTCTAATTTACAGCAGCAATAGTGCACCCTGCATGAGTCTCACTTGATTCAATAACATTCTATTATTTCTCAGAGTTACAGAATGAACCTTTATCAATCTCCCAATACTAAATATATCAAGATATGACAATCACACCTTTCCTTATGGATTAAATAACGATTTGAAATGTCGTATTTGGATCTACTGAGCAATATGCCTGCTGCCAACCATTGACAGCAAACCACAGTAGTTAATTTTACTCTATGGAACATTTGAAAGCAGGCAAGCTTGAAGCATGAGCATTAAGCATGTTTGAGGTTTCACTTGCATATTTCAGCAAATTGATCATATGTACCTATTAATATTGTCAATTATTTTTATTTAAAAGTATCTTCACACATGGCAAAGCATAACAGAAAGAGATGCTTAGATATACCGTTGTTAATGAAGTGCTCTCAATTGAAATTCCTCTCACAAATATCGTTACACAGAGGAAATATTTTTTCCCTCATAAACTTCACTCCCATTAGAGAACATTTTATATCTTGACTATAAAATAGGAGATTCTCAAAGCCTCACAAGACTTTTTCTGATTAAGGTAAACAATTTAATTGCCTATCTAAATTATTAGTGTGCTTCAGTAGACTGAGTGACAGTTCTCACTCATAATAGACTCTCTTACCTGTCCACCTAGCCTAGATCATGTCCTATGCTTCAAATTCATTATAAACAAAAGCCCAGTCACTTATGTGCAAATTATCTCTGCCCATAAATTAAGAAACAAGCTCTGAGTTTGTCCCCAGATTCTACATTTATATGCCCACAGTTTGGGATTTTTTTAGAGATCCTTCTCGCTTGGGTGTTTTCCTGAAGACCCTGAAGCACAGTCATAAAGGTGGTATCATCTCTGGCCTTTGGGTTTTGTCAAAGCAGGACACTGTCAGAGGTGAATTGCACGTACTGCACAGTGTTAGAAGGGATGTGGGTGAGAGCAACAAGGACCCCCACTTGGCAGAAACAGCCAAAGGGTGGGAACTGCAAGCTCTTTTCTACCAGAGAATCTGTTAGAAAAAAATAAATTAAATACAGATGATAGGCATAGGTCTTTATGGCAAAAGGGGTGGACATACAGAAGCCAATGGAGACAAGACCTTTGCTCACGCTGACAAAGGTTTCCTTGGCTCCTCTTGTGTCCTAATTGATTTGGTTTTCTCCACATGCCCAGCTGTTTGCAGTGGCCAAGCCTCACATTTCTCCGTGTTCACAACAGAAATGGCAGCTTTGGTTGAAGGCCTCTCCTGGACGTTAGTGCAGACATAACAAAGTCAGCAAAAGGGAATGGATTTGCATGTCTCAGCCAATTCCCTACAAAAGCTGGTGCAGGGTTGGTAATTTCGAGGAGAGAGGCTGAACAGAGAGCTGGGGGCAGTAATTTTTTAAAATGCGAAAGCAGAATTTAGATTTGCCAGAGCTTGTCTGACCATGCCCTAACTTCTCCTTTTTGAAGTGCACAACTAGCCTAAGAAGAGCTAGCACTGCCCATTAAAAAGTCTTTGAAGATACCTTTAAAAACTAAGCCAGGTTGATTATATGATTACACATTCGTGTGAGAAAATGGCTGATTTCATCTCTAAAATTACAGGGGCATCCCAACTGTGAATAGTTTTATATATCAGAAACAAATGCTAATTTGGCCAAAAAACGGTCTACAAACTGCTAAGAGAACCACTAATGGGAACTCATTCCTTTGCATTCTGGGTCACCAGCTGAGATCCACCATAAATCAGTAATGGGAGCCCTTAGGAACTTCAGTTGGTCTGATGATGTCCTATAACCCAATATCAAATAAGCTAGTCTTTTCAATTCAGACCCTGGTAAGTAGATATTACCAGCACCAGCTCCTTCCCTTTAGCCCCAGATAAACAAAAAAGTGCCAGCTGCTATTGTATCAGAGAAGCAAAAAACTGTATTTCTCATCTGAACATTTTCTGTTGTTCCTTGTGGAAGTCTGTTCATGGTATCAGATGAAAAGATGTCATTGGTACTGGGCAGGAAGTTCTTGTTCTGTGGGTGAATAATTCAATTTCTGATGTTGCTAATCCAGTACCTTTCAGAAGCACTAAATTAAGTTTCAATTAAGTATGTCTGAAGTCATTTGACTGTTTATCTCTTTGTTTTCTATTCTATTAAACCACTCCATCTATGAGAAATGCATAGAAAGAAAAATTCAGTGTGTGAAGGCAAACAGGGAGCTCTATTTTTAATTACTGGAGAACTCTTTTGCAGTAGTGTAAACAAGGTTTTTGTTATACCTTTTATTGTCAGGTTTCAGTTTAGTTTTATTAGAAGCTATTTGGTACTTTTTTCCACTTCCTCACACTGTAAATAGGCATCCTTTTTCAAAATCTCTCAAAAGTAGTAGTATTCTCTGCGTAAATGTTAATCAGCTTATACAATGTATCATCCTCATGTCCCTTTAATGAGATTAAACTCCTCTTGCTGAGTACAAGATTTCCTGAAGTGCTCTATTCTTCTTGCCATTTCTATCAGAGGAAGACCCCACCCTTCCTGTGTCAGGTATTTTACAAACATTAAAAAGATAATCTCTGCTCTGACAGAAAAATTGCCTTTACTCACTCTTTAACATTGAAGAGCGAGTTCCACAGTACGTCTTGAACTAATGCAGTGACTACCACCTCCAAAATGGGGAAATCTCCTTCCTGGCCATTCATTCTCCTTCTTTGGCACCATCAGTGACATACAAATGCTTGTAAACTAATATGCCAAAGTCAAACAATGTGAGTATCCTTACCTACTTCAGCATGGCAAAGGCTACAGTTGACTGCACATTGTGTTTCTTTGGGCCACTGGAGCCATCTTGAGTAGCCCCTGTTGCCTTCTCAGTTGTGCCACTAAACCGTTTCTGGAGTTGCGAGGTGATCTAGCTTTGAAATTTGTTCCAGTTAAAAATAGCAGTTGTTCTTCTTTAATGATTTTTTTGCCAAGTAGCATCATGTAGCCCCACCAAAAGTCAACACAAATAAGTATGCAGTGCAAAGTAGCAGGGAGAAGCAGGGGATGCTTAAGCTGTTGCTGTGGATGAAGAAAAGTCAAGTTCACTGATACCATCCCCTAAACTATCTACCTGTGAATTAAAGCAGAATAACTAGTCCTCAGACTTCAGCCCACTGTGTCTTTAATTGAAACTGGCAATTAGATGTGACATTTTTATGAATATAAAAGACAGAAAGAATAAAGCTGTGATGAGGCAATCCAGTATTAACTCCATAGTGTGTGCATATGCATAAGTCTATGTACAAACATACATACATGAAGAAATACTTTCGTAACAGGCAGTAGTCTAATTCTTAGCCATTAGCTGTTCTGTATGGATTACTTTTAAGGTCTACAGTGCAAGGAAGCTTCACAGCCACACTCTGCAGTTTCCTAGTGCTCTTGGGTGTCTTATACCAGGAATGGGAAAAAGAAACATGGAGAAACTGAAAGTGTTGCTTCTTCGTCTTCCTTGCAGCTGGCTTTAGGCACAAGGACAATAGGCTGTTCCCAAAGGCTGCAGCTGTAGCTCCATGATCTGCTTCACCTATAGTCAGGCACCTTTGGGAAGCTGAGTTCTCTGCTGTTGCTGAGAAGATTGGGATGTCCAGGAAGCAGTTGCCATGGTGACCTCTTCCCACAGTAACAGATCTCTCTATTTCTCTCCCTGTCTTCTTAGGCTTGCTGCTCCCACTGTTGCCTCTCAGTAGAATTTCCTCCTCATGCCCCAGCCTCCCTCCCTCCCCTCCTTAGCTGGCTGTAGCAGAGTTCTCCACCTCTAAACTGATCCTTTCTAACCTAATACCCTTCTTCTTTAGTGCAAGAAAGGCAGTGATGACAGATAGTTAAACCCTTTATCTAAATAACAGTATTTGAGACCAGCTCTTGGAGGCTGATGACATGCAAGTATGTCTCTACATATGGGAAAAAACAACATTTACAAGAAATCTTACCCTCATGTCTTCTTTAATAGACAGAAGTTTGACACACTAGGCACTTTCCTCCTTTTCCTCAGATATTGGGAAATCTTATACCAGAACAGAAAAGACACTGAAGCCTGAATGAAAGCTATAAAACACTTTGCCAGCTCATCCATCTTCATTGTCCCTTCTGGGAGCCACAGAAGCAGGGGAGACACCCAATCTGGGAACCAAAACCACCTAGCAACCATAGTCTGAATGAGGGTTTGGAATGCTCTGCCATTTCATTTAACTTCTCTGTCCCTCCTGGCAACCAGAGAAACAGCAGTTGAAGGCACACCCCATCTGCAAACCAGAGACACCCAGCGCTGGACCCTGAGTAAAAGTCTGAAAAAAAGCCATCCCATCCGTCTCCTGGTTCCTGCCTGCCACGCTGTACCTGGCACAGGAATCAGATAAACAAATGCTGTCACAGCCTCTGCAGCTCTGAAAAATGACGTAAGCTCTCCATGTTGGTGAGAAACACAGTCTGTCTCTTTGTCCACAGGGCAGCTTGTACTTCCCGTTACGGCATGAGCCAAGCCTGTTAGCTACAGCCTTGTCTCACTGCAAGCACATGTCTGTACAAATGCATCTCACTTGCAGTGTGTTGAAAATCTATGTTGCGTGCAACTTTGACACTGGTAGTTGAAGATGAGGTAACAGGCAGTTTTGGTGGGAGAGGAGAAATGTACTGCCTCCAAACTCCCTGTTACAAACACCTCAGTCTACTCAAGTGTATCATCAGGTATGATGTCTAATCACCCAGCACTTTATTTATGTTCAAAATGTGCAAACTGGGAGGATGGAGCTTCTAGAAATTCTCACAGAGGAAATATAAGGTAAAGAGCTTTTTTTTTCAGGTAATAAAAGAAAAATCTTGGCCTCATCTAGAGCGTGTGCAGATTAAAGATGCGACTGTACTTTTCCGGACAATGAATAAGCCAGTGGATTTGATGCTAATGGTTCCTCACTTCACCAAGACTAATATTTGAATAGAAGATAAACTACTTTATATATATAGGGATACATTTCAATCACATTATTCAGAGTAACTAGTATCTTAGCCTATGGTTCCACTCATTTCATGGATTCATTTCTGGGTTTGTTTTATTTCAGAAACTATTTATTTTTGTTTAGTTTACTGATTTATAAACTTCTGTGTTGTTACTTTCAGCAAATTTATTTTCCTTTGCTATTTTTGTACGTCTTTCTAACCTAATGTTAGACTATGAAAATAAATCCCTGCATTTTCTTCACTGTACTTACTAGAGCCTTTTTACCTTGATCTGATAGTGTTCTCATGCAAAAATGAAGAGACTGTAAAGTCAGAGTGACAGCATGACTGTTTTCCAATATTTTAGATAGGACTAGCAAACTATCTTCAGTTCCGATGGTCTACAAGTACTAAAACCAAGAATTAATTTGGTGACAGTGAAAGCACAATTCATTTTATCATGTGCTGAGAAGATCTACCAGTCTATATTGTGTGACTTGCCGATAGGGATCAGAGGTTGTCCATCACACCATCTGCCTTTCATTCAGCAGGCTTCCAATTTACTACAGACAGCAGAACAGCTGGGAACGAGCCAGCCTTAAGGCGCAGAGCTGGGTGCTGTCAGCATATTGCTGGCATTGTAGCGCAGGGCATTGCACATTCTTTCCCAGAAGTCTTGCTGGAGTGCTCTTGAATAGGAATGGTGAAAGGTCGTGAGTAAAAGGAGTAGCTACAGGTCTGCCAGGAATGATCAAAGCCATCTTAAAGTACAACTGTTCATCCTGGTGAGGTCTCACAGCCAGGTCTGCAAAACCTCCTCCCTAATCAATGGCATTGAAAGCAGCAAAGATGTTGAGTATTATTAGCATGAAGACTCTGGCTGAACTAATCACAACAGTAGGAAAGTCCTTGTGTGGCTCTTGTTACATCAAGATGCTCATTAGAGAATGAAAATCATGAAAAGATTTGTCAAAAATTGCCTTTTCAAGCTCCTCTTATCAATACTGGCAAAACAAATCAGTTTCTCACAAAGGCATTTTGAATTTAATTCCCGAACAATTTTGGAAACATAATAGCATATTAGAGTTTACAAGATTTGAAAGCTTTTGATAAGTCTTTCTATGATTTTTAATTGAAAATGCTTAGAAAAGTGCAAAATGCAAAATAAGTCCATTTCAAATATTTCCAAACCAAGAACAGAAATGTTTTGAAATTTCTGACAAAAGCAGGTTTTCAGCTTCTGATAAATTCAAATATTGATTTAAAGTTTGGTGTCCCAGAAGGGACTTGTTCTGTGACTGGGCATTTTGTTGACATTTTATCCTTGGGTCAGTGCTTCCATTGTTGCTGCAGCTAAGACAACTGGAAATTGGAAGCCCATTCGTCATGTTAAGTTGCTTGCTAGAATAAGAATACAAGGAAGCTACTATGACCAGTCTTTCCATCTCCCCAGAGAAAGTGAACTCATTGATTTCTCCATGGAAGTGAATGCCAAAGAACAGCATTATCCAGTTGTTAGGCTACGGGCTGAAAGTGAAGCCACGTGTTTTCTCCTTATAGGTCTGCCATTAGCTAAGTGAGCAGTATTTGGCAAGAAGCATAACATGTCCATTCCTCAATGTGCCTACCGGCAAAAACTTCAGGATATCCATATATAGTGAAGTGTCTGAAATGCCTAAACATATATGTGAAACTAGTGCGAAGTATTCCTTTGCCTAAGGAAGCAAAGCTTATATGGCTGAGATGCCTTTCATTTCACACTTATTTTTTTACTCAATCAGCAACTTTAAAGTAAATTAGACAGAGACTAAGAGCATTTATAGTTATTAAGTTACTGAAATTTCCTGAAAATTGTCAAATAAGCAGAAAGAGAGCCAAATTGGCACTCTCCTCACTACCCCTTCAGGGAAATACTACGGTGTGCTCCCAGCAGTTACCTTGCTCTGCTTGTCCTTCTGACTCTGCGACTGCTATGTATATCAGATCTAACCTAGCTGCACATATGGGACTACAACTCAGCCACTGCATATGCTGTTTCCTCTCATCCTGCAGAGGGATATAGGAGAAAGCTATGGATACAAGAGGACGCAAGGGGAGAACTCAGGAGAGGAGAGTCACGTAAGGGAGCTGAGGTTTCTGTCCTTATTTCTTAAAGGGCATATAGGACACAACTGCATAAGAAAGCAGGCTTCACTGGTTTCTCTGCTTATGGAATGGCTTATTAGTAGTAATTGGTCATGATCTATCAATAGCTTTAAATTGAAAATCAATTTCTTTATGTTCCCTTGCTCCTATAGCGTAGGACTAGATGAAAGCCCTCGGGTAGAAGTCATGTCCCCATCAAAGATACGTTTTCATTTAATCTTTTCTATATCATGTTTGTGGTAGGGCATTCACTTCGGTTGTCACATTTCAATTAAACAAACAGTAACCTCCAGTTGAAGGGTGGCAATTCATTAAATTACATAGCTCTATTACTTAATGTAGTCAGGCTTACTCTGAGAAAAAAGCAACAGTTTAGGGAGAACCTGCCAAGAAAGTGACTCCAATTTAAATTAAGGTAATGTAACATTTGTATAAATGTTTAATCTTCTGTTGTTTTATTTTATTTTAAACCACTTGGAACTGGCATATACCTGACTGAAATGAAGTGTCCCTGTGGTATTTTGCACTCAGTTAAATTTGTTTTAAACTGACTTGATCTAAGCAGTGAAACTTCCTAATGTACACAGATACTGAGGATTTTCTATCATGTAAATTAGAAGTACAAAGTACCTTGCTTAAATTTGTCCCCCTTGAAAATGAAAAGCTGGTGAACTGCAAAAGAGGTATTTTCTAATCTTTAAACAAGAGATGGGGTATAGAAGAGATACAATGCTAAAGAAACAAGTTGTTAGAGCTCAGTTTGTTTGCTAATTGTGGGAGAGAGGCATTCATAGAATCATAGAATCATAGAATGGTTAGAGTTGGAAGGGACCTTCAAAGGTCATCTAGTCCAAACCCCCTGCAAGGAGCAGGGACATCCCCAACTAGGTTGCTCAGAGCCTCATCCCGCCTGGCCTTGAACGTTTCCAGGCATGGGGCATCCACCACCTCTCTGGGCAACCTGTTCCAGTGTTCATAATAATAGCTTAAAGATTTTTCAAGTAATCTTTGGCTGTTGGAGATTATTTTAAAATGCTCTGAAAAGACACTAAAGGCTAGGAAAGAATCTAACAACTTCAAGACAGGAGCCCGTTTCTTTAGATTTCAGCAGGGATCCAAGCAAAAAATTTTAACACAAGAGACACTTCAGCTACATTTTAATCTGATGGCAGTGAAATAATCTCCCAATTACATTATCTGACAAAGAGATCTTCCAAGTTGTGTCATAATGCAATAGTAATTGAATTTAGTAATTCTGGTAATACTACCACATTATTTTGTTATAAATTTATTTTTGTGAGCTAGTAAATATTCAGTACCAGTTCAGTCATAAATGAAGCTGTTTAGAGGTTTATGTGGTTTCATGTCAATCAGTCAACTTTTCCCTTAGAATTTACATTGTATGTTTTATTGGTTTTTCTCACCATCTCACAACATGAGTGAAGCAGTTATTTTCACAGTATCCTTGTTACGTTGCATTAAGAATGAGGATCTAGATAAATTATGTTGAACATCATTGTTATGTTGCATTAGGAATTAAGACCTAGAGAAATTATACACTTTAGGTCACCCAAATGCTGTGGCAGAACAGGGTGGGAGGCTGAAACTGGTGAATGAATGTTGAAGAGTTGAATCCAAATCCTTCTCATTGTAGGCTAGTCCCTTAACTCAGAAACTCTTCCTCTTTTCTTGTCTGCAGTCAGACTCTGATGTCAAAAATGAATCAACCAAACCATCTTGTGTCTCTCCCCGAACCTGCTTCTTTATTTGCAAAATGAGATGATGCTGCTTACAGTAGTTCAGTTGTCACTTCCCCTAAGTAAGTAAAACCAAAATATTTAATATCACGGAAGAAATGGCTATTCAAAACAGGAGCCCTCAATCTTTTTAGATCAGAACTGTCTTTCCTTGCAGTTCAGTCTTGAAGGTCTATGGCAACCTAGCAAACTGCTACCCACTACCCATTCTTAAAAACTGCTTGCACCTCAGCCTTCAGTAAAACAGACTCCCCAGTGCAAACCTTTTCTTCAAATCCTGCACCTCAGCTTCCAGCAAAATACCTTTTCATTCCCCTACTCTTAGCCGGTTTTCTCTACTCTTAGTTGAGCCTACTGAAAACTCATGTATTTCCTGATGCATCCCATCAGTATTCCTGCATGGTACTCCAACTCAATAGAGAAGCTCTGAGGAAGTTTTATTTCTGTATTGCATCTATTAACAGCCAAGCCCTTCAACTGTCTCTAGCCAGTCAATCTCTGCTCCCATGGGAAGCACATCTCTCTTAGTGGATGCTGGTTCTATTGCCATGGTGAGTTCCCCAAACTCAGTACAACTCACCATCATATCAAGGGACAGGGAAGGATGGAGAGAAAGAGCCAGTCATCCACCATCAACACACTGAAGCTAAAGCCACAGCCTTTGGTTCCGTCCCATTGACTTGGAGTAAAAGTTACACACTTCATATGGCAATTTGGGGAACGAGAGGAGAGGAGAGGGAAGGGAGGAAATGGGAGGGGAAGAGAGAAGAGGGGAGGAAAGGAGAGGAGACAAAGGTCAATAGCCTGTTATTGGAGTATGCCTCCAGTGTACCTTTCAAGCCCATAAAGTTGGCCTAGAATCATCATCGTTCACTGGGAAGCACAGCCTTGCGTGTAAACAGACACCTACAGATAGTTTGGGACCATTCTGCTCCTGCAGCTGCATCCCTTGCTCAGTATCAGTACTAACAATATCTAAAACTAGTTGAGGAAATAATTAAAAATGGGAAAAACATGTACTTTGAAATACTAATTTATTTTTAAAGTTATTTTTTTGTTTAACATTTTTATAAGATTTAGCAAATAGATGTAATTATTTCATTTGCTTTTTCTCTAATTTCCTTCAAATTGCAGTGTGAATAGCATTGCTTCTGGAATTTGCTTTTTTCCAAATTCTTTTAGTTATTGTGATCAATAGGATTGCTAGAAATCACCACCTTTAATACCAGGACTTGATTACCTTTAAAAACATAACAGCAGTCCAGAAATATCACCCATGTCTTCACCAGCAGAGATGTGAAAATACAGTTTTTATTTCTAAAGCCTTATCTATTCATCCCTTGTCCTCTTAATAACTAGGAGTTAAATACTGGCAGATTAAACTGCAGTAAAAGTTTTTCATTTATGATAATGTTTAACATCTAATAATTTGCCTTGATGTCTCTGACTATTGGCTGTTCTTATTTTAAGTAGCTTCTCTTACTTCTTTCCTACAGCTTTTGTTGAATAGTTTATATTTCATTCCTCTAGCCTTCTTTTTAGCCTTGTTTTCTAAGGTTTTCTAACCATATACAATTACACCATCTATCAATCCTTATTTTACTCCTCCCCTTCTCCCTCCAGTAACTTTAGAACTTGTTGTCCAAAGTCAATCATTTTTGACAGTCTGCATGTGCACAGCTTAGAGCTCACCACAGTGCGTTCATCTCCTTGCCAAGCTGGTGGGTTAGTACTCATCAAAGTGCTATGTGTAGGGAACTGTGTAGGACAAATGGAAAGTACTGCTGGGGGTTTATGTGAGGTAGTGACTTTGCAGTGGGAGTGTAAATTCATATAAGAGAGAATTTTCTTTTAGGTTATCAGATTATTTAGATGTATATCTTGTAGGAAAGATGCTCATATAGATGTATATATACATATACATACATATATATCTCACAATTGGAAAAAAAATGAGTATGTGTAATACATACATATCACAATGGAAATGTGTTTTTCATATAATGATGGTAATTTCCTAACACAAGCAGATGACATAAAGCAAACTTTGCAATAGAAAATAAGGCAAAATAGATTTTTGCAATCCAGATGAAACAGATTTTTAGCAGTAGCATTTGCTGAAACAAAAGAGAGCCTTTTAAGACCCTTTGACGATATGGACTAGCATACGTTATAAGAAATTTGTTTAGCATTCTTGATTCATCAAAAACAAGGCTGCACATGAGTATACAAAGGAACACCAGCTTAAATTTGTGCCACAATTCTGAAATGCAGTGTCTCTGCCCTGTCTCATTCTGCTTCTGCTTGCACAGGTGTAGTAACACCTGAGAGAGATGGGAGTAGATAAACGAAAAACAGAACTTTTCAAACTCTACTGCAAGATTTGGCAGAGCCTACCTGCAAGTGCTTTGTCATACTATCTGACCTGGAAATACTTGCCCCTCAGTTGCTAAACCAGTGGCTTGGAGTTGTGACTGTGTCTATGGTCACAATATAGTGCCATACAAAGATATCCAGGTGCACTCGTATGGTGGCAAGGTGGCTCAATAAGAACAATGCACAGGGAACCGAGGGTAACAATACAAATATAAACCAACCAGCAGAGAGGACATTCTAAATCCTACACTTTCTGATGTGTTACAGATTTGCTATTATTTCTAGAATGTGAAGTGATAAAGCAAAAGAGCTGTGAAATTCTAGGGCTGATTTTAAATTAATTAGCTGAGATTCTGCTAAGAGTGTAGCTGTGGCAATACAAGATACTAGTAGCTAAAGATCCCGGGAGCTGGACATACTAAGGAATTTCAGTTCTGTCCTGCCAAGATAATATCGTGTAACGCCCCTGCCAGGTTACTGTGGTCCTCATCCAAATGGGGCTGAGTAGCTACATGGCTGCAACTGTGTTATATGATACAAGTGAAAGCTGAGTGGGCTGCTCCAATGCAGTAGTAGTTTCATTCTGGACAATCTCCTTGGTGAAGAATGACGAGTAGGTGGCTGGACAGATCCACAGCTGATACTAGAGACAAGGAACAGGTTTATGCTTCAGTCAAGAAGAGTAGTTTAAATTGTCATAGAGATTCCCACTCTTTTTTACAAATGTGATATTTACTATGGGAGGAAGATAGAGCAGAGGTTCATTTCCAACGTTAGCATGGATCCGTCCAAGACCAAAACTGCTAATGAGTTGCTTATAGCATGTCGAAACCTGAGTCTGAGTTCACACAGGACAGCTGAAAACTTAGGTAAGCAAATACTGGATAGGATAATTTAGGAGACCCTTATGAATTTCTTTCCTCCAAAAAGACAGATTTAAGAAAGTGAACTAATTGAAGAGTTTTCCAGTTTCAGAACTGATCTTTTAAGCAACCACTAAAAAGGATAAAATAATTTTATTAAAACTAACTGAGAACTTACTATGGTTTAATTGCATTGATAATATCACATTTGAAGAGTTTTGAAACCCTACCTTTATCAGTGATAGGAGAAGAAAAGAATACCCCTTCTGTCTCTGTGTTCAGACACTGCTGCTGCACTCTTTTTTTTTTACATTTCCTTTTTCCAGTGTTTGTTTTTCCAGCTCTTCCTCAGATTTCAAACTTACCTGTGGCTACCTTTTTTAGCTAGGTATGTGTACATTCATTTTATGGGTATGTAACAACATGTACTAAAAATGTGCTGTTTCCCACAAATCCTTTGAGGTGTATCAGTATCAGAGGTACCACAACATTAGTCAATACAGTTTTTACAAAAACAAATCAAGGATCTTATTTTCTTCAGGGCTTATTATATGTTTGAAAGTACAATATTATTGCCAAGGTTTTGTGTTTTAGTTAAAAATGAAACAATTCCAAACACATTGCTTTTCTCTTTGCTCTTTTATTTTTCTATATTTGGCTTTTCAGCAGGCCTTTGCATTTTATTGTGCTATATATATTTAATTCTCCTTTATTTCTCATTTATAGGTGGACTTTAGCATGCTACCATTAATTGTAAATTCCATACACTGTAGAGCTTTGCCAGAAATCAGGAGACTGGTCAAAAGAGATTTATTTACTCTTTTTGCAACCTGTGTATGTTTCATAACTGACTGACAGGGTTTTGGGAACTTGAGAATATCTTTTGAGGTGAATAATGTCATTGAGAAGCCTCTCTCTACTTATTCCCAGTACAAGATTAATGAACAGCAAAGATTTCTCATTTTTATTCTTTCAACTTGATCTTGGAATCCTGAATTTATAACATAACCAGCTTTTACTCAGGTAGTTTCTGGCTTTACAGAAAGCATGGCTAGAAACAAAGCCAAAGTAGGTGCACAGTAAGTATTTAGTTCCAAGCACAAAAAAGAAAAAAACACACACGTGCAGCTTTCTAGTTCTGGTTCTCCAGCCCAGATGAGCACAGAGGAATGTGGGTGGAACTCGTCCTTTTGCCAAGGGTATTACCTAAGCCCTATTTTAATGGGGATTTAAGTGGTGCATAGGCCTTGCACTGCATGGGGGTGAAATGGAAAATCACAGAAGCCTCTGTAGACCTTCCTTCAAAGCAAGGCTACGGAGCAACACATGTTGATTTCCAGGACCAGAAGGCAGAAAATAAACTGCACCTCTGTCCCAGAAGGAAAGCAGTTGAGTGGTCACGGGATTGATTCGTGCCCCTGTGGTCATTATGTTAATGGAAGTGGTGCAACCGCATCTTGCTCATTCTGCAACTGCATCTTGCTCGTTCCTATCCGATTGGTTCCAAGAGGAGCTCCAAGAAAAGGAAATCCCAGGTTTGCTTTTTCTCAGCAGTTGCAGCCTAAAAAGGTGTGTCTGCATTATAATTCTTAATGAAAACCAGAAACTGTTTTAGTGCTACTTTGCAAAAGATTAAAAGAGAATGTCTGAAGGGGATAATGTGAGCATAGGAGGATTATATTTTAATAAAATTAATCGCACCTATAAACGAGGCCTGTAACAGTGTCCATCTGGATAAATCCAATTTAAGTCTCTGAGAGGCAGAGTTAAATTTCTTCTATGCGTTTGGTTAAGAGAGAGTGGAAAACCAGTAAAATCCTTCTCACTCTAGGTGAAGAAACTTGGAGGATTGAGGATCTGGGAGGACACAAATTACAAAATGACTCTCATTTGCTGAGAAAAGGATCTGAAATCTTGACATTTTAAAGAAAAGCTGTCGTGGATCATCCTAGATAGGCAAAGACAGTGGGATGGTTGCTGGGGCTGCTGATCTAAGTGTTTCCCAGGGATCAGAGATGAGCAGGGGGGGAAGGAGCAGGGTGGGCACTCTTGCTATGCATCTCCTCCAGAAAAGTGGCAAATATGTGGTGAAACCACATTACTTAAATGTCTGATCAAAAGCCTGAAGGTCCTTGTTTCCACCACAAGAGAAAATACTCTCATCCTAACAGACTATTACACATGCATACAGGTTTTAGAGCCTTCTCCCAGGCTCCAGAGTAGACGCTGAGAAGGAAAATAGCTCGCTCTCTCATGCACTCTCTCTCACTCCCTTTTTTTAAAAAAAATACAAGGAAATGTTGCTTCTTGCCAAAGAAATAGGTTAGTCAGCTAAAAATTAAGCTCTCCAGGCTGTGCCCTCACATGTTGCTGCCTGTGCAGCCGAAGCACCTGTGCTCCCAGCTGCCAGAGGCTTCCAGAGGGAAGTGGCCCTTGGCCACCTCCTCCAGGGCTGCGCCCTGTGGATGCCCTCCCACCTGCCCTGCAGGCACCCTTCCTGCTTTCCGTGCCACGGCAGGCTGGGCTTACATGTCGTTAGGCAGACAGCTAGTCCTCCTCATGGCTGGGAGGAAAAGACATCTGTCTGACCTAGGGTTTTCAGCCTCGTATGCTTCAGCTGCTAGTGCAGCTCTTCAAGGCTGGTAAGTCTAGCTGCCCAAAAGGGTCAACATGCCTAAGGAATGGGTCCCCTGGATCTGTCCTGTAGGGTTGAGCTGTCTGCCAAAGATGTTAGGATCTGGTTCCTGAAGGACCTGGAAGTGAAAAGCCCACAATTTGGTAGCCCAGCTCAGCTCAGCAGGAGGAGATCTAACTGATGCCTCTCACTTCGGTAGAGCCAGAGGATGCCCAGAGAGCAAACGGTGTCCATGGAGCGGGAAATGGTACTCAAAATGTCTTATATGTTACTTAGATTTGCATTAAAGCCTGAGATGACCATTCTCTTGTCAATGAGGCAGTGGTAACTAATAAGTATGTCACCTGTAGAAAATACACACAGGTGATGTATGCTAAAGTCTTTAACAGAACATTTATGTTATTGAAAGAAAACTCTATGCCAGGGGTGTGCCAATACACCATGTCTCCCTGGCACATGAGACATCAACTGTGTGCAGTGAGGGAAATGAATTTCACAAGAAAATTTCTCTGACACAACTGGGTAACCATAGCTTGATAGCCTCATGGCTCCTGTTATGCTGTCCATCAGAATTGAGATCAACTTAGATGTCATTAAAAAAAAATCATCTTGCAGAAAAAAAAATCTCAGCTCAAATACTTTCATTTAGAGTCACATTTTTCACACAGATAACAATCTGAGAACGATTAATAGGCAACAATAAATAAATCAGTCCATGTTAAGCAGAGTGTTTCTGCAACCTGTTCTATAGTTTACTGTGCTCCATCATCAATTTTTGCTTCTGATGTTCTTTTACATGTAGCATGTTCTTCTAAGAGCTTAGACAGCTTAGATAGCTTTATGTCTCCTCATTCTTGCTGTTTTTGCTGTGGAACATGGCTAACACACAATTCATTTGCCTCAGCATATCCTCCCACTTGTCTGTCCAGATCTTTAGCTGAATGTTAGCATCTGAGTAGCAGAACAGCTTCCAAACCATGTGGATTTGGTGATAAGATTGATTACATACTTTGAGACCAATTAGTGGAAAAGATTGATAATATATGCATTCATGAAAGACTGTTACTTGAACCTAACCTTACATATTAAAGGACGGCTCTTATTCTAGCAGGCAAAATTGAGTTTGTTATTAATAATGCAAGGATGGTTACTGAGGGAAATACTTAGCCCATATGAGTGAATCTTATTAGGAGAGACTGGAAAAGCAGAATTCAAATGGGATAAGTGCAGCTTAGTGCTTCTGCTTAAAGCATTACTATTGCAAACAGAATTGTCCCAGATTTATATTTGTGTTTTCATTTATTTGCCTGTGGCCACACCACTTAGATCTGAGATCTCATCAGCTCTTATGAAGTAAGCAGAGTCCAACAGGATAGAAATATTCTAAGAATAACAAGGCATATACTGCCTTTCTTCAGTGGCAGCTTTTCTCTTACAGCAGCGCTGACCCTATAGAGTACTCTGATGCCAATGGCACTAAGCTGTGGGTGATGCCAAATAAGAAATAATTGCTAATTATAGAATCATAGAATAGTTTGGGTTGGAAGGTACCATTAAAGATCCTGTAGTCCAACCCCTCTGCAAGGAGCAGGGACATCTCCAATTAGATCAGGTTGCTCAGAGCCCCATCCAACCTGGCCTTAAATGTAGTACTCCAGGTGGGATCTAACAAGAGTGGAGTAGAGGAGGGCAATCAGTTCCTTCGACCTGCTGGCCACGCTTCTTTTGATGCAACCCAGGATGTGGTTGGTTTTCCAGGCTGCATGTGCACATTGCTGACTCATGTTGACCTTTTCATCCACCAGTACCCCCAAGCCCTTCTCCTCAATCCATTCTCTGCCCAGCCTGTATTTGTGCTTGAGATTGCCCTGACTCATGCAGGACCTGGCACTTGGCCTTGTTGCACTTCATGAGGTTTGCACGGGCCCACCTCTCCAGCCTGTCCAGGTCCCTCTGGATGGCATCCCTTCCCTCCAGTGTGTTGACCATACCACACAGCTTGGTGTCATTGGCAAACTTGCTGAGGATGCACTCTATCCCACTGTCCATCTCGCCGACAAAGATGTTGAACAGGGCCAGACCCAACACAGACTCCTGAGGAGCGCCACTCGTCACCAGTCTCCACCTGGACATCAAATCCATGTCTCTCCAGTTTAGAGAGACATATTAGACAGTTTAGTGGCCACCAATTTGGTCAAGTATAATTTGCCCTTAGTGAAGCCATGTTGGCTGTCACCAATCACCCCCTTATTTTCCATGTGCTTTAGTGTGGTTTCCAGGAGAATTTGCTCCATGATTGTGCTAGGCAGAGGTGAGACTAACCGGCATGTAGTTGCCTGGGTCTTCCTTGTTCCCTTTTTTAAAAATTGGGGTTATTTTACCCCTCTTCCAGTCTTCGGGAACCTCACCAGAATGCTATGACTTCTCAAATATGATGGACAGCAGCTTGGCAACTTCATCTGCCAGTTCCTATGAAACCTATAGAGGGTGGAAGTGAGGACAGATAACCTGGGAGGATTACAGAGAGGCTGTGCGAGTGGCCAGGGATCAGGTGAGACAGGATAAAGCCCTGACAGAATTGAATCTGGCCAGAAAGGTCAAAAGCAACAAGAAAGGCTTCTATAGGTATGTTGGGGACAAAAGGAGGTCCAGGGAGAATGTAGGCCCTCTCCGGAAAGAAACGGGTGACCTGGTTACTCGGGACATGGGGGAGGCTGAGGTGCTTAATGATTTTTTTGCCTCAGTCTTCACCAATAAGAGCTCTTGTCACACCACCCAAGCTGTGGAAGGCACAAGCAGGGACTGGGAGAATGAAGAACCACTCACTGTACTCAAAGAGCAGGTTTGGGAGCATCTGAGGAACCTGAAGGTGCACAAGTCCATGGGACCCGATGATATGCATCTGCGGGTCCTGAGGGAACTGGTGGATGAAGTTGCCAAGCCACTGGCTATTGTATTTGAGAAGTCATGATGGTCTGGTGAGGTCCCCGATGACTGGAAGAGGGGTAACATAGCCCCAGTTTTTAAAAAGGGGAACAAGGAAAACCCGGGCAACTAGAGGCTAGTCAGCCTCACTTCTGTGTCTGGCAAGGTCATGGAGCAGATTCTCCCAGAAACCATGCTAAGGCACATGGAGAGCAAGGAGGTGGCTGGTGACAGCCAACATGGCTTCACCAAGGGCAGATCATGCCTGACCAATTTGGTGGCCTTCTATGACGGTGTGACAGCATCGGTGGACAAGGGACGAGCAACGGATATCATCTACCTGGACTCATGCAAGGCATTTGACACTGTCCCACACGACATCCTTCTCTCTAAACTAGAGAGGCATGGGTCTGATGGACAGACCACGCAGTGGATAAAGAGTTGGCTGGATGGCCGCACTCAGAGAGTGGTGGTCAATGGCTTAATGTGCAAGTGGAGACCAGTGACAAGTGGCATTCCTCAGGGGTCCATGTTGGCTCCGGCCCCGTTCAACATCTTTGTCGGCGACATGGACAGTGGAATAGAGTGCATCCTCAGCAAGTTCACTGACGACACCAAGCTGTGTGTTGCCGTTGACACTCTGGAAGGGAGTGATGCCATCCAGAGGGACCTTGACAGGCTGGAAAGGTGGGCCCATGAAAACCTCATGAAGTTCAACCAGGCCAAGTGCCAGGTCCTGCACATGAGTCAGGGCAATCTCAAGCACAAATATAGGGACCTTTAAAGGTCCCTTTGAACCCTAACCATTCCATGATTCTATCATTCCCTCAGGAGCCGTGGATGCATTTCATCAGGTCCTATGGACTTGTGCACCTTCAGGTTCCTCAGATGCTCCCGAACCTGCTCTTCTGCTACAGTGGGTGGTTCTTCATTCTCCCTGCTTTTGCCTTCCGCAACTTGGGAGGCATGACAAGAGCCCTCACCGGTAAAGACTGAAGCAAAAAAGTCATTAAGCACCTCAGCCTCCTCCATGTTCTGAGTAACCAGGTCACCTGTTTCCTTCTGGAGAGGTCCTACGTTCTCCCTGGACCTCCTTTTGTCCCAATGTACCTAAAGAAGCTTTTGTTGTTGTCCTTGATGTCCCTAGCCAGATTTAATTTTGTCAGGGTTTTAGCTTTCCTTATGTATTATTATTATTATTATTATTATTATTATTATTATTATTATTATTATTATTATTATTATTGAAAATCCCAAGTTTGCTTTTTCATGGCAGACATTGGTCTTCGACAGGCAGATGAGACTTTGCTAATATAATTGCTTTTTTAGAAAGGAGGAGATTATGTCCTTGTAGCCCCCAGGGTACACAGAGCAGAAGATGCAGACCTGTAAGAGAAGGTACACATATTTGCATTCAGGGCTGTGGGGTAAAAACTAAGCAAGGGTCTCAAGAGATAGATCTCTGAAAGAAGACTAACAAAACAAGCAGATAAATATTGAAATACTAAGCATCAGTTAAGGATTCAGTTTGTCTGAAAGTTTTCTGACAATTAAAATCCCAGAATGAAGTCTGAAGGTGACTGGCACGCGTCTTGCCAAAATTTTAGAGCAAAAGCCATTCTTTCCCATTTCAGTAACATCTCAATACATATAACCCAAATTCCAATAGCTTACTTCAAAGTTCTTCGGAGTTTTGTTATATGAATAAGTTACTAGAAGGTAAGAAAGAATAATAACTTACTTTATGACAGTGAAATGTCTGATTTGTATATCATTATTGTATTTACATATTGTATACAGAATCATAGAATCATAGAATTGTTTGGGTCGGAAGGGACCTTTAAAGGTCATCTAGTCCAACCCCTCTGCAAGGAACAGGGACAGCTCCAACCAGATCAGGTTGCTCAGAGCCCCATCCAACCTGGCCTTGAATGTTTCCAGGGATGGGGCATCCACCACCTCTCTGGGCAACCTGTTCCAGTGTTTCACCACTCTCATTGTAAACATTTTTTTCCTTAGATCTAGTCTAAATCCACTTCCCTCTATTTTAAAACCTCTACCCCTTGTACTATCACAACAGGCCCTGCTAAAGAGTTTCTCCTCATCTTTCTCATAAGCCCCCTTTAGGTACTGGAAGACCACTATAAGATCTCCCCAGAGCCTTCTGTTCTCCAGGCTGAACAGTCCCAACTCTCTCAGCCTGTCCTCATGGAAAAGGTGCTCCAGCCCTCTGATCATCTTCGTGGCCCTCCTCTGGACTTGCTCCAACTGGTGCATGTCCTTTTTATGTTGGGGGCTCCAGAACTAGACACAGTACTCCAGATAGCATCTCCCCAGAGTAGAGGGGGAGAATCACCTCCCTCGACCTGCTGGCCATGCTCCTTTTGATGCAGCCCAGGATGTGGTTGGCTTTCTGGGCTGCAAGCACATATTGCCGGCTCATCTTTAGCTTCCCACCAATCAACACTCCCAAGTCATCCTCCTCAGGGCTGCTCTCAACCCATTCTCTGCCCAGCCTGTATTTGTGCCTGGTATTGCCCCAACCCATGTGCAGGACCTAGCACTTGGCCTTGTTGAGCTTCATGAGGTTTGCATGGGCCCACCTTTCCAGCCTGTTAAGATCCCTCTGGATGGCATCCCTTCCCTCCAGCATGTTGATTGCACCATGCAGCTTGGTGTCATCGGTGAACTTGCTGAGGATGCACTCTACCCCACTG
This sequence comes from Ardeotis arabs, assembly GCA_011801015.1. NCBI lineage: Eukaryota > Metazoa > Chordata > Aves > Otidiformes > Otididae > Ardeotis > Ardeotis arabs. The sequence goes on along the minus strand of JAAGAY010145191.1, from coordinate 4,993 downwards.
TCCATGTCGCCAACAAAGATGTTAAACAGGGCTGGGCCCAATACAGAACCCTGAGGAACGCCACTTGTCACTGGCCTCCACCTGGACATTGAGCTGTTGAGCACCACTCTCTAAGTGCAGCCATACAGCCAATTCCTTATAAGCAATGTAACTTACTATTTTCACTGAGCATAGACTACCTCACATTTGCTAAATAATGCAAGTGTGTACCCTGGCAATTTACATGCAGTAATAGAAACACTTCAAGTTCACACCACTGTTTCTTCGGTAGTAACTTTCTCACGGGACTGTATTTTGCACTGCAATCCCTTCACTAATTTACTGTCCATTCTTCAGCAAAGCGTCCTCTCATATAAGCACACAAAGGAGTAGATGTTTCTGGTTCATTTCCTCTTCCTTTCTCATTCCCTCAAGGTTTATTTGTAATATATATTTGTTCTTTCCTATACTTACATAATCTTCCACATCATTGTTTGCAAATGTTAATACTTCTTGTAGTTTAGCCCTGCTCGGGTCCAAGCTACGCAGTCTCTCTCTCACTCCTCCCACCCTCTGAGGAGACAGGGAGCGATACTATAAGAAAAAAGGCTCGAGGTTTGAGGGAGGGATCCTTAAAGTTACTGTTACGGGCAAAACAGACTCACCTTGGGGAAAACTATTTGTTTATTATTAAAACCAAAGCAGGATAATGTGGAAGAGAATAAGACAACTTCCCCCTATCCCTCCCTCTTCCCGGGCTTAACATTATCTCTACCACCTTCCCCTCCACCCTGAGCGGCACAAGGGGGAAGAGGGAATGGGGGTTACGGTCAGTCCATCACACATTTTATGTTGCTGCTTCATCATCGGGGGAAGAACTCCTCACATTCTTCCCCTGCTCCAATGTGGGGTCCCTCCCACAGGCCACAGTCCTTTGTGAAACTGCTCCAGCATGGGTCATCTCTTCCACAGGGTGCAGTCCCTCCAGAACAGCTGCCCCAGTGCCCACTCCATGGGCCACAGCCTCCTTCAGGCATCCGCCTGCCCCGGCGTGGGGTCCTCCCCAGGCTGCAGGTGGATCTCTGCTCCTCCGTGGGCCTCCATGGGCTGCAGGGGGACAGCCTGCTTCACCATGGTCATCACCACAGGCTGCAGGGGAATCTTGGCCAGGAGCCACGTTACTCCTCCCCCTCCTTCTTCACTGACCTTGGTGTCTGCAGCCGTTCCTCTCACAAGAAATTCTTCGCAACAGGCAGGCAGATGCCTCTCAGGTTCTCTTCACTTCTCTTCTCTCCTCCACTTCTTGCAGCCCGACTGAGCCAAGTCGGGCCCAGATGGCTGCCTCGCAGGAGGCCAGAGGGTGAGTGCCACAAGGCCCACAAGGGTGAGGGCCACAAGGCCTTCCCCTCTCTGCCACTGCTTCAGCTTCCTCACATCTTCTTGGTTTTGTTTTTCCCCTTCTTAAATACCTTATCACAGAGGCATTATCAGGGAACATTCTGCTACCAATTGGCTCGGCCCTGGCCAGTAGCCAGGTCTGCCCTAGACCTGGTTGACTCCACCAGACAAAGAGGAAACTTCTAGCAGCTTTTCGCAGAAGCTGCCACCATAGCCTCCCCACTAAACAAAACCAACACATTCCATCCCTTGCCTCTGTGAATCACGTATTTAAGAATCATCATTAAAATGCACACATTTCAACAAAAAAAAGAATTCCCCGCAGCAAAATCAAAATCATATCATCACACCACTGAACGGAAGTGGACAATTTACACGCAGTCTACCACTCATCCCTTTACCACAATTAGAACAACATAAATTCCCCAAAATCATTTCACACTCTAGCCGAGTTCAGTCTGTGTTTTGCCCATTACTGCTCCCAATTAATAACCTTATCCCAAATTCCTCGAGCCCCATGTTGGGCGTCAAAATAATTCTCATAGTTTATCCCCACTCAAGACCAAGCTACACAATCTCTTGCTCACTACCCCCACCCTGCCACGGGGCAGGAAGGAGAATTCTTACAGAAAAGAAGGTAAAACTCATGGGTTGAGATAAAAAATGTTTAAGGGAACAATGGAAGAAAAGAAAACAGGGATGGAAAACAAACAAACAAAACCCAGTCAGAGAAAATATTTAAGCATATAGTTTACAGTACAATAGCTCACAGCAGATCTTGATGCCTGGCTGCCAGTTTAGGTATCAATTCACTGAGCATATTTTCATTACATTTAACTTTTGAATTGGTTCTCTAACCCAATTTATATTCACATTATTGAATATAAATCCAAGCTTGATCGTCTCCTAGCTCACCTCCCAAACCTGTCAACCCATAAAGGCCATTCAGTGAGATAAGTTATGGTTCAGGCTTATACGTGGTAAGTACATATCTTTTGGGAATAAATAGAAGTAAAATGTAATTGGAACTTCTCTTTCCTCCATACCAGCTTCCTGTACCAGCTGAGTGGCAGTATTGTCTGCTGATTCCAAGGTCCTGCCTCCCCAGGCAAGGTAGGGACAAACAACTCTTGAGACCCAAAATACAGTTCTCCCTCTCCTTGTGCTTCTTCTTAGTAGCATCCTAGTAATATTTGCACTTAATGCTGCTCAGTTGCCAGGAAGAGTAGGAACTGAATAAAGGAAAACTTCATTTAGCTCTAGAGTTTTCCATCTCTCTCCATTGTAGAAGAAATTCCCCAGTGCTAGCTGGGTAACAGCACCTAATAGTTGTTTGAGTCCTGCTGGCCTCCCAGAAAGAAAAAAAAGGGAACTCCTCAAGCAAGCTTTCGTATCACCTTAGTGCAGTCATGGAAACTACTGTCCCCACTCGCCTCACCCTCCCTTGTCTTCTCCCCTGCAACCAATGCCAGACTACGTACAGCAGTGAGCATTCAGTGGACAGGATGCACCTTAGCTTAAACCCTGGCTTAAAATACAGTGCAAAAATCATTGGCCAGGAGTCACACAGAATAGTAAAACCACCTTCACATCCATCATCTGGAGTCATTCTCTGAGTATTTAATTAAAAATCCATTTCCTAGACTCAGAGGAATATCAACCTGTTTGATTCTCAGAGGTGAAAATATTAAAAGTTAAAAAAATAGTAGGTAAATAATCAGGTAGCAGTTCTTTATACAATATTTCCCCTGTCACAGAAAAAGTATGCAATTTATATTTGTCAAGAGGCTGGAAACTGTGGAAAAATAATTGAAACTGAAATACCTCCTCTCAGGCATTGTTCTCGTCATACAGTCTGCAGCAGAAGGCCTGGAGAAGGCTCAGTCTGCTATTGAGCTACAAAATGATTAAGTCAAAGTATTCCTCATCTACTTAGTGCACAACTTACCCACTGGCTCTATGATTTTTATTTAGGTTATTTGTTTGGGGTGATTTGTGTACCTTCCAAAAACAAGTGACATCTGAATTTTCACAATGTTACCTTGAATTATCTCTATTAGTTAAAACTATTTAGCTTCAAGATTTTTCTGTTATTCAATGCCCTGGCTTTTTTGACCCTTCCAAAAATCTATCTTATTTGTGTAGGACCCAGATGTTTTTAACTGTTTTAAAAAGATTCTAAATACAGAGCTTGAGTTTTAAGACCCTCCCAAACCTATGATCAAGGGGAGATGAAAGAAAATGTTTTCCAGTACAGTAGATGTTTTCTCTGTCTCAGTCATACAGAGGAAGAAGCAGAGTACATGGAGCTACCAATTTAAAGAGGTGGGAGATGAGGCGGTTCATGTAAAAGGAGGACTACTGATGCTATGTCTACATTAGCAAGTAGTGTGGACATGTACAGTGGAAGAGTTAGAGCTGAGAACCCAGTTCCACATTGTACACATTTCAGGATTTAGAGCTTATGATGTAAGCAGGGCAACAAAGCTCTGATGTTTCTGTACTAATTTCTGCAGTCTTATTTCTGTATTTCTCCATTCTTCTCATTGTTTATGATGTACGACTGCTAGAAAGGCCTGTCTAGGTGTGCTGTGCAAAAGATGCTGAGCGTAGATTCTTCATTATCAGATGGGGTGTTTCCACCATCCTTTCTGCAGAATCCCATGCTTAGAATAATTTCATCAGTGTAAAATTCAGGAATAAGAAGACCCTTTGTTTTGGTGTTCCAAGTAGATCATAGAATCATAGAATGGTTAGAGTTGGAAGGGACCTTCAAAGGTCATCTAGTCCAAACCCCCTGCAAGGACCAGGGACATCCCCCACTAGATCAGGTTGCTCAGAGCCTCATCCAACCTGGCCTTGAATGTTTCCAGGGATGGGGCTTCCACCACCTCTCTGGGCAAACTGTTCCAGTGATCTACAACTCTAATCGTGAAAAATATTTTCCTAATGTCGAATCTAAATCTACCCCCCTCTATTTTAAAACCATTACCCCTAGTCCTGTCACAACAGGCCCTACTGAACAGTCTCTCCCCATCTTTCTTGTAGGCCCCCTTGAGGTACTGGAAGATGGCTATAAGGTCTCCCCTGAGCCCCCTCTTCTCCAGGCTGAACAGCCCCAACTCTCTGAGCCTGTCTTCATAGGAAAGGTGCTTCAGCCCTCTCCAGCCCCCCAGTATAAGGTGCAGCCTTGGGTAAATCACCAGAAGGAATCAAAGTGAAGATGGAAACAGGTCCCAGGTGTGTAATTCATCATCTCCAACAATTCATTTTACTAGGATTAAAAATGCTAGGTCCCAGCATCTTTCCATCACCCGTCTGAAGATTATTATCCCTCTATCTGAGCTGGAAGAACAAGCAAGAAATCTCCCGCATTGCAGCCAAAGTTCAAAGCCCAGCCTATTAGCTCACATCACTATTAATTTCATTTCACATTAATATATAATATTGCTAATGCTTCTCTGTGGATTTCTCACACATCAGAACAAGCAAATATATATTTCTTTAACTAACAGGATGCAGCCAGTTTCTCAGTAAATTAGTACAGTAAGCCTGGCTTCACTGGTACTTCATGAAGTCATCAGAAAGCTAAATGCAAGACAAAAGCAGCAGCATT
>JAAGAY010145190.1:0-14212 GCA_011801015.1 Ardeotis arabs | reverse complement strand
TTTTTTTTTTTTTTTTTGGAGGAAAATTAGGCTTCTAGCTCTATCGTGGAGAGCCTGAGCTGTGTTGTCAAAGACCCATGGTGAGCACCATTTTTTTTTCTGGTGAAAATGATCCGACAGCGGTGATTATTTAACAAAGGCTTTATATCTATTCTGTGTGGTTTTGTAGGGTTGTTATAAACAGCTTTGCAGCCCAGGGTAGAAAGCCATCGGCGCTGTGCGTGCTGCGCCCGTCAGGTGTTCTCCTTCCTAGTTTTTCTCTTTGCAAATTGTTCCAGAGGAAGGCTGGGATATTCCTGCTTGCTTACGGATGCACGGGACCTGTGCTGTCAGACAGAAGGAACACGGTTACGCCGGCGCACAGACGTGTCCGTGCGGATACGGTGATGGAACCGTCTCTTCTGGATGCTGGCGATTGATTGTACACGGTACGGATAAATGGATCCTGCCTTTGCAAAGCTCATGGACAGCGTGGCGTGGTGTAGACATCCGCACCTGCGTAAAGGGATCGCACCGGAAATCTCCATTCCTAGTGACTCACAGGTCCTTCTGGTTTTACACTTCGGTCGCGTAAGGCGTGCCGTGGTTTGGTGCCTGTCTAAATTCCCTGATCTTGAATCGAAACAGAATTTCTAAGCAGATGTATAAAAACACAACATGAAAAAAAAAAAATTGCCACTGGGTGGCTTCTGCGCTTCTCAGCGCCTCATAACTGCGCTGTTGGAGCTGAGCCCTGTTGTCTTCAGGCACAGATAATAAATTAAACTTCTTGCAGCCCAGACAGTTCTTGTTTTCTCAGCAAACACTTCTGCGTTTGGGGTTATTTTCATGTGCTGTCTGGCGCATTTGAGATGCTACGGGAGCATTTCCCCTCTTCTCCCAGCCGGTTCTGCGCTACTGCTGCGTGCTGCCGTCGCAGGGTGGGACGTTGTCCCTCCAGGAGCTGACAGTCACGGTGGAGACGGGGGGGAGAGGAGGTAATTAGCTCCACTGTACTGGTAAAACCACTCAGTATCTGTGGAAATTAATTCAGTTTCTGGCTCCAGGGCACTAGCTTAAAATGAGACTGTAAGTAATGTTTTGTTCTCTTCTAAGTAGCGAGGAGGAGCTGGTCAGGACGGACCATAAACATGAGAAGAGTTTCGTGCTGTCGGAGTTGCAGGCTGCTGATGCAGGAGGAGGAACCTCATCTCCTGCTGCGACTCCTTAGTCACTGCCTGTGGCCACCGTGCCCTGTCCTAGGTGTGGTGACTGCTCCGTATCAAGTGAGTCGGAAGCCTTTGGAGTGGGTGTCACCACCTCCTTAGGGAGATTCGGGTGCCTGTGCCTGTTTTCAGGCACAAAGAGCATGGCCTGATAGTCCTCATCCCTCTTCCCTCTGATGCTGACAAACCAGCAGGAAATAAAGAGGGATTGACTGGAAGAGCTGGCGGAAAAGTTCCTGCTGCAAAACGCGGCTCACTGGAAGGAGGAAAAATCAAGAGTGCGGTGAGGAATATTGTCTGCCTGGGTCTGTGTCTGCAGGAGTTAAGCTGGCCAGATTGAACGGAGAATTTAAAAGCATCCAGAGCAAACAGGTGACAAAGCAAGGCGGGAGGAAGCAGCTTCAGTGGTGCTGACCGGAGTGAGGGGTTCATGCCTGCCACCTTCACGTACGCCAGCCGACCTTGCGGCCGCGTAGGCTCTTGGTGGCTGATTTCACCTTAACAGCACATGGAGCCTGTTCCTCATTAAGCAGCAGTGATCAGCAGTAGCGTCTTATCTCCTTATCTTCTTTAATTTCGCTTAATCTTCCCGAGCCTGTGCTATAAATTAATATCCCTGGTCCGCAGGGTACCTCGCACAAAGCATTTTTACATCTAAATGGCACAATCTCTCCTGTAACAGCGATGTGATTCATAGGCCGTTACACATTACATCTTAGGTGGAAGCCAGCTAACTAATTTATACAAAGTAATTAGGTTCTGAATTAAATCACACCCCCCCCCCCCCTTCTTTTCCTTGTGTGAACTCAGATGAGCTGATACTGGAGAAGGGGAAGCGTTCTCCCTTCTCCATCGCCCCGTGCGGACGTCTGCCGGGCAGCCTCTGGGCCAGGCTGAGGGGAGATTCGCAGGCACGGCTCCGTCCCCACGCCATGCCCTGCTGGGACGGCTCACCGAGCGCGCTCCCCTGCGGAAATCACTGGTTTCCAGTTGGGCAAACCAGTTCCTTCTCGCAGAAATAGGTTATATTTATGTTTGCGTAGATTGCTTTGATGGTGTAAGGTGTTTCGGTGATGTGGAAGTAGAGAATAGCCAAAAGCCCCCGTCCATGCTCTCCTACCCCCTCAGTCCCCCCCCGCCCCAATCCCCGGAGCACAAGGGGGTTCCTTTGCTCCCCTCGGTGCGGAGGTGCCAATCGGAGGAGAGTTACGACCGCCGAGCTGTGGATCCTGCGGGACCTCAGGGATAGATACCCCTGCCCTCTCCTCTGAGCTGCCCCAGCTCGTGACCGGGTTGGTTCCGGCCGTCACCTCCACGCCGAAGCCGAGCGCGGGCTGAGGATGCTCTCGAGCCAGGCTGCCTCCCCCAGCTTGGGCCTGCAGATCGGGGTCCACCTGCAGCACGGGGGCTGCAGAGAGGCCGGAAAGCGCTGGGGCAGCTGTCCCCACCAGTGACCACCAGTTAGACAGGGGGCAGCTGTATTTCACCCTGGGATCTTTAGCATTCAGGGTGGGTAACGCAGATACTTAACCCCCAGTGCTATCTCATCCCATCTGCAATTTCAAAAACTCCAGACCAGTCTCCCCAGCCAGCCAGCCTGGCTATTTTTAGCTTGGTTTCCCAGGGAAACGTGGTTTTTATGTGGTTGCTGCATCCCCAGATTTGACAGCGAGGGAGAGAGGGCGCAAAGATCGTTCTCTCTAAGTTTTCTGAAAATCACACATTTTGATTAAAGAGACAAACTCCAGAATCTCTGCACAGCCGAAGGCGGGGGAATTCAGCCGTCCTCCGTCCCGGTGGGGAGCTGCTGCCTTGCTGCTTCGTCAGCCCGTCGAGGGAAAGGAGTGTCGCCGCGTGGAAACGCAGAGCTGTGCGGGAGGGCAGGGCGCTGAGGGACACGGCGGCGGTGTTGGGGGTGCAAGGCATGGGTTTTTATTATTTTTGTTTTTCAGGAAAGCAGGCTGTAGTCGTTCCTCTACTCATAGAGCATCTTGCTCGATGGAAGCATAAAAGATGATTTTGGGGTGCCCTCCAGCCATGCGCAGGGCGTCACAGCATCTGCTGAATGGACACCCCCAACCCCCTTTTTTTTTTATTTAATGTAGAAAAGAGGAAAGGAAAGATATTTTGGTGAGTGAACCCAGTGACCGTGGGCTGCTGCAGACTTTTCAGCTGCACGTGGGCACTGGCGGGGCTTGGTGTTCACATCCAAATCCAAGCAGTGACCCTTCCTCCCAGGAACCTGTGAAGAGGGGACAACTGGACGAGTAAAACAATCATAAATTTGTCACCTCAACAGCCAGCACGTGTTCTGTTTTGCCATGCTGAGCGTGTCAGTTTGAGGGTGACAGAGGAGAGGAGCTTCTGTTTTCCGGAGTTAGTCAGCGTAAGGAGCGTCCCCGCCATGGGCGCGTGCTGTCCCGTCTCGCCTCAGGCGTGGAGCGGGGTTTTGAAGCAGACGGAGCGAGCAGGCGGGAGTGGAATTAATTTGCCTAAGCAGAGGTGTTCAGTGCCGTTTGTAAACACCTTGTGCCACGTCAGGAGTCTGCACAGGGCTGGTAGCTGGGACACGGGACCCACAGGAGGCTTGTGCCGTTCTGCGGTGGCAGTTTGAGGCGGGGGGATGCACCCCAGGGTCTCTAAAATGGCCCTGGATGCCTGTGTGTGGGACATTAATTCCACCATCTATCTACAGACCAGAGCAAATGTCTCTGCTGGTTTTAACTGGTGCTGCTTTGGGGCGAGCGGGCTACGGACGCCGTTTCCCAGAGCGTTCATCAGCTGCTTGTGTTTGCTTGAGTTGTACGCTTGCCGTTGGGAGGCAAATGTGTTTGCCCAGCTGCTGGGCTGGGCTCAGTTTGGCTCAGACCGGAATTAATTTGCTTTATAATACGCATTTACATGAAGACTTTTGAATGTTAATAGTCCTCTTGCGTCTCTCCTACAGTTCCGCTGGTACTGGATCTTGCAAATTGGCCAGGAGAAACCATGAATGACAAGACAAAGGAACGGGACGCATGCGGATGAGCTCGGAACAGGGCAGGAAAAACAACGTGGAGGGAGTAGGCTCTAGAGGAAGCTCAGGTTCTTCCAGCCCTGATACCTCACTGTGACTGCAGTGGGACTTAAGTCCCCAGCTTAACCCCAGCTGTGCTCACGTACGCGTTTGCAAACAGTAGCTGTTGGGGATGTGTCACGTCACGCTTGGCGGTGACTAACCTCTCAGGGTCTCCCACTGGTGTGAAGACACCTGCTGCAGCTGGAGGTTGAGTAGCTGAGTAACTGCGCTGTGAATGGTCAGTGCTGGTGACTCCTCGTGGTGCTGGGTGCTTCAACTTTGCTTTTCTGATGGCCGACTGGACTAGACTAGAATGGTTTGGGTTGGAAGGAACTGCTAAAGCCCACCCAGTCCCATCCCCCTGCCCGGAGCAGGGACATCTCCAACTGGATCAGGTTGCTCAGAGCCCCGGCCAACCTGGCCTGGAACGTTTCCAGGGATGGGGCATCCACCGCCTCTCTGGGCAACCCGTTCCAGTGAGAATCTGCCTCTCTGGGCTGCCAGCAGCACCTGTGTGCTGGGAGCTGCAGGACCCGCCGGGACAGGGTGAGGTGGAGAGTGAAGAGCACGAGGCGCTGGGAGCCCCGGTGCGTGTGTACGGGGAGAGGCAGGACTTGTTGAAATGCTAGTTTAGGGAGCCATGGGACACTCAGGAGGAAAAGGGAGAGGTTTGTTGTCTTCTGTGGCTGTGCCCAGCCTGAGATGGAGCCAGGAGCTGCTGCCAGCGCTGCCTACGAGCGGTGTTGGTGGGTGCAAGATGTGGGCAGCCTGGACGCAGATAACGAGGTGAACAAGTCCGGGTCGTCACTGTGATTCCTGTCTGGGCTGCTGCCGCGTATTTACTTTAAACACAATGGAAGTGCTTTTGTACTGATGAAATTTGGGATACCTAGTGTGATTAATGACTTCGGGGTTACACCCAAAACTCTGCCACCACCTCTTTCAGCTGTGACCGCCCGGCCTGAGCTGCTTCTCATCTTTCCACCCATCCATGAGCGCGCTACACCAGCAGGCCCATCTCCTCCCCGTGCCCTCGCTGCTCCGTACCCCTCTGCGGACGTGCAGTACCGCACCGCGCTGACGTGTGCTAGAGGGAGGACGGGGTGGGAGCCGGTAACTGGTTCGGAATGTGTGACTTTAAAGGTGTTAAAGTGCCAGGAATTCCTGTAAGCCTCCAATTTTTCACCTTGAGAGCCAGGCAGCTGTCGATGCGGGTGCTGCTGAGTTCGCATCCGAAGCGTTTATCTTGCCCGTGGGATTAGAGGCGCGTTTTGTCATCTGTACATCAAGAAAAAGAGCAGAATTAGGGCCTGTTCTCTGAACGCAGAGGAGGTTAGTGCTGTTGGCTGAGTGTTTGGGAGCTCCCTGGGCCTCTGGGTTCGTCGTGTAGGGTGGACCGCTTGTCCGAGTCGCGTGTCAGTTATGGTCACACATGTCAGTTATGGTCACACGTCTCCTGTCGCTAACGGCAACGCCTTCGCCCGGTTGTGTGCTAGTAGTTGCAGCTAAATATAGCGTGTGAAAGGCAGGATGGCCAGCACTGGCCTACTTTTGGGGTTTGATGGGTTTGGGTTTTTTAAAAAAACTTCGTAAAAGAGAGAAAAGCTGTCTGCCTGTCAACTTAGCTTCTAAGGGAGGCTCTGTTCACAGATTATTCCCTGATAAGCCAACTTCCTTTGGCTTTGGTTAAAAAATTCAGCCAAATTTAGCTCAATGCAAACTTCACTCCGGATTGGAGGGAAATTTGTAAGAAATCCCGTGATCCGTTGCGGAGTTCACCCGGCGTTTTTCCTCCTGCATGTGTAAATCAGCCTAAAGCCTTTGTCCGAGGGAGGAACCTGAAGTGTTTCTGTCTGTGACGCAGCTGGTGCCAGGGTCCGAAGGCGTGCGTTTCGCCTGACCCCCAAGAGTTTCTGTACCAAAACCCGAGATCATTTACTGCGCTTGCACAGTCTGTGCGCTTTCATCTGCCGTAGCGCGTGTGTGGGGGCTGCCGGGGAGGTTACGGAGCTGCTCTGGGGCAGCCCCCGCACGGGGGGACGCAGGATGGATACGAAGGTGGTTTATGAACAGTAAGGAGGGAAGGGATTCAGACGTAAGCCTGGAAAATGCACATTGCAGGTTAACGTGGCATTCGTGTTTTACTTACGGCGGCTGTGCTTTTTACCAGAGGCGTCCCTCGCTCCCGGTAGCGGAACAGACAAAACCAGGTTGCCCAAGGATTCGGGTCCTTCTCTTCTGGAATCACCGCTGTTGGCATAACAGCTGGTGGCTTCTCTCTCTGCTCGCCCTCCCAGGCAAGAGACGGCGCGTTACGTGGCCGGTGCGGAGCCGTACGTGCGCTTGCCTGCCAGCACAAGGGACATGGAAGGGCTGCCTGACTTGCCTTTCCATCAGGGAGGTATTTATTTGGATCGCTCTGGCAGCTGATTTTTCATTTAGTTTGTTCATTCGTCTTCTCTCTCTGTCAGACTTTGGGGCGGAGCGGGGCCAGACAGACGGGCAGGAAACGGGATCATCCCAGCGAAGGTAACCGGGCTGAAACGCGCCGTTTTTTTCAAAAGACAAAATTGTGTTTCCTGTTTCGCTGCCGAGCCACTCAAATACTAACTGTTAGTGGGGGGAATTTGGGAAGGAAAAGGTTAAATACACAATAGCTTTGGGGATTTTTTACCAGGAGCTTATTTTTAACCATAAACTTTCAGTGGAAAGTTCTTGACTTTCCTCTGCACTTGTAAAAGGTCAGCTCCGCTCCCAAGCAGTCCTTGGTGCCAATCTCTGCTGAAAAGTCCTGCGTCCAGCCTGAGCCTTCGCCAGCCTCATGGTAGCTGCTCCCGTACGCTCTGCGATCCCTTGTGCCCTCACCCTTCCCAGGGCAGCTCTGCGGTGAATTACGATGGGTCAAACTGAATTCCTACCTATTAGGTTTTGGGTTGCTGCGTAGTTTTCTCTCTCCTTCAAACAGACCGTCACTCACAACACGCTCATCTCCATTCTCGGAGCAATGATCTGACCGGACCTGGGGACGCGGGCGTCCAGGCTGGGATTTCAAATGAGTTAGTAGGTGTGAATGTCAGGGGAGACGAAGGGTCGAAGCTTTGTGCAGCGGAGGGGACAGCATCCACCTCTCCGAACTTGTGCCCTTTACCTATGAGGACAACTGTCCTGAACATCACATTTCCCTCCCCCGTGCCAAAAAGCCGTGCCAGTACAGCTGTGTCTACATAAAAAGTATTTTTTTGGCACCGCCTCGGTCCCTTTGTGCATCTTCCCACCTCTTGCTGACAGCTATTCCTGGGAAGGTTTGTGTTTAGGCTAAGCTGAATGCCTCCACGGGGTTTGCTCTGGGTGAGCCAAATGGGTTTAATTAAAACGGAATTCCTTTGTGTCTGGACAGGTTGTGCACGCAGGTGGGTTTCATTGTGTAGCCAGTCAGCGCAGGAGCTCCAGCCGTAGCTTTGCCCGGGATGACGCGCTCACCCCGTCTCGTTTGAGGTGTGCCGTGCTTTCCCCAGACGCCGCTGAAAGAAGGCTAATGGGCTTTGTTTCGGCGTTTCATCTGAAGCTCTGTCATCCTCCTTGTTTCGTTTCCAGCAGACTCAGAACGGCTTCTTCAAGGTACTTGCCCAGCTGGAATATCCCTAAATATGCATAAAGTCCCCAGTCACGTATGCACCGAGTCCCATAAGCGAAGCACACGGGAATGGTTAAGCAGGGGCTGTATACATTTTTAAACAGAGGTAACAAGGCAAGGAAGAGGTGGTAGGTGATGAAATGAAGGTGAGGAGAGAAGCAAATTAGATCCCTGATGCGTAGCTGCCCTTTCTCCAGCTTCTGAGGCATCCTCACTGCTAATGAGGTTGATTGCTTTGGTGGTGTCAGCGGAAGCAGCTTTTGCTGGCCGGTGTCGCGGGTGTTGTCGCTGTTGATGGCAGCAGTGACTTGGGGAGAGACTGGGTTGTTTTCAGACCACGTGTGATTATGCACAGCAGTGTCTGCTGATTTTTCCAAGTCATGAATTTCAAAAAAGGAAATGAAGAGGTTTTTTTCTGCAGAGCAGTTGACATGCCAAAGGCTTTATCCCCCTTTATGCGCCCATCTCGCTGGTACCCCCGAGACAGTGGCCGTTTGTCGAGTGAGCCGCAGCCAGCTTTTGTCCTGCGACCCAGTAGGAGGTCACACCGAGGGATGATTGCCTGTCTTCAACTTGAAGACCAATGTCTGATTCCATTTCTTCTCCTGAGATGCAGGATGGTTTTGTCGTCGGCTTGGGTTCCTGTTCGTCTCTCTTACCCAGTTCGTACCGGATGCGCACGAGGACAATGTCACGGGGAGGAGTTTTGTTCACGATTGCAGTGTTGTGCCTGACTGCGGCTTGCGATGCTCGCTCTGAGATAGGGAGCAGTAGGGCCATTTCTTAAATTACTCAGAAAATACTTTTAAACAGCGTGTTGTTATCTTACCCTATACTTTAAGTAATGATACACAATGTCAATAAATCTGTTATTTACATTCACAAGCTCATTTCTACGGAAAGAGGAGGGGATGCAAAGGAAGTGCCTGGAGCGCAGGGTTCGTGCAAGGTTCCCTGTGTCGCAGCCTCTCCAGCAGACGTGGGGCCAGCGCTCCTGAAGTTTTGCTTCGCTTGTGTCCGTGCAGGCTGGGAGATTCCAACATCGTCTGCGTGTTCTCCAGCTCGCCTGGGCTCCTTATCCCTCTTGGCGTCCCTGGGAGGTTGGTTGCCAATGCTGTGTTGTTGCGTCTCCTGCTTGAGTTCAAAGGAATGGAGTTAATGAGCAGCAAGTCGGCCGTCAAATTATATTGGCGCGTGTTAGCTGCCTACTGGATTTCCCACTTCATCCGCCTTTGATCCTTGTGATGCAGGCAATTAAATACAGCAGCCAGAAACACGGGAAAAACTATGGTGACCCTACAAGCTAGATTGAGTCCTTTTCTTTCGTATAACGTGGTCGCCAGGTTAGGCTAGAAACTGGATGACAAGGGGGAGATGGGGAACGGAGGAGACCAAAAATCCGTGGAAAAGGTTTTGTCTGGGGAAAGAAGATGGATATGGAGAGAGGCTGTAATATCCCCAAATGCTCTGGTGCTTCAGCAGGCTTGGAAAAGAGTCAGCAGCACGGTCTGTCGGAGGAGCAGCGGCTCGGGAAGGCTGCTTGGAAGGACAGCTAAATCCGAAGTCATTGTCATTGATGGCTTCGGCTTTCGCGCCACGGAGCGAGATCCTGAACTGGGGCTCGCACAAGATGCTGCTTTGGTCTGGGGGAGCGGGATCAGGGAAGCGGCGTCGGAGCCCCGCTGGTGAACAAATAAGCCCAGAAAAAGGAACTGCTCTGGACTGCTGCTATTGCACCGTGCGGCTGCCGGCGTAGGCCTTTGGACCAGGAAAGGGATGCTCTCTCCATCTCCTGCTGGAATAACAGGCGCGATAGTCCAGACCTGACCCAAGAATCAATCCTTTGCTTTCAGGGTGTTTAAATATTCATCTGAAGAGCATTCTCTGCCAGGAGCGGGGAGGAAGGCACAAACATATCGGGGAGGTTCAGGACAGCAGCCGGCAGCAGCGTCCTCCAGCGAACTTCCCTGCAGCATTTCTGCGCGGCTGTCAGCAGTACCGTGCTGCAAGGTCGGCCCCAGGAGCGTTCCGCGAAGGAGTGTGCCAAAAATGCCGTACGCAGGGAAAGCCAGGGAGCCGAGGCTGCCCGGCAGCGTGAGACGCTGCCCTTGCTGCCAGGCTGCCCTTCGGCTCGCGTTTGGCGTGGAAGGGGCTTTCACCCGCGCGCGGACGGGAGCACGTTAAAGCTGCGCCGCGTCAAATTTTAAAATTCACGTCTGACGAACTTCTGGTGGGGCGTTTTCATTTCGAGCTGACGGCGTCCGCATCCAGCGCTTGGTTTTGCTGTGTGCTCTCAGTTGAGCTGGAGAGAGCAGGAATTAGAGGCCAAGGTCTGACTGAAAGTAAGCATTAGGACTGAGGGCATCTTAATTGCAACTCCTGACTTAATGATGCTTTTTTAGCGTCGTTAAAGATGTTCAGGGAGCTTGTGGAGCTGAGCACATCCTGTAACTGCATGTGTTGGGCAAATATATTTTTGCAGAGAAAGGCTGTTCTGTTCTGCCGTGACTCAGGCTCGCCGACGGAGAGCGCAAATAGAAACGATGCAGCAGAGGGGATGTTTCCTAGGGGGGGAAGGTGGCGGTGGGGGCGTGCTGCAGTTTCGCATCCTTGCCCGTTGAAGTATACAATTTTTAGCTTATGCAAATGTTTCACTTCCTCCTCATATGGCAGCGGTAACTTAACCGATCCCGAGAGCGGAGGTGATGCTGTCGTGAGCTCCTCTGATCTAGTCAACGAGGTGCCAGCATTTACCTGAACGCTGTTAATGATCTTAACTGGCGAGGATCTTTGTCTGCAACATGGCATCACGTTAGTTACACCTTGTGTTTGTGACAGACTGCTTATCAGAGCTCACACACGGGATTTGCTCTTAACATTTCGGATTGAATCATCTCTCGCAGCCTTGACTCAGCTCGGCACGGAGACGGAAGCCGGGCTGCGCAGACGCGGGGTGAGGAGCCGCTGCGTCCTGCGCTCTGCCCGGCTGCGGCTCCTCTTTAGCGTGAGCGTTACGGCATCTGTCCTTCCTGCCTGTCTGCGGGGACGCGTTGGCGTGTCCAGAGCATTCCGCTGCGCTCCTCGCTGCGCTCCCCTTAATTTAGATGGCTGGGAATTAAGGTACCTGTGAGTGTAAATACACATTCAAGCTGTGGTTTGGGGTTTTTTTATTAAAAAAAAAAAGAAAACCCCTCAGTATTGTAGAATATTTTAATCAACTTTATTAACTCTGCATACACAGGACTTCACTCCCTGCCAGTTAAACCTCGGGAAGGAATATTTTTCTCCAAATGGATTGGGTGGCTGCTGCGTGCCTCCCCATGGCCTTGGCCCAGCCCGGGAGGGGAGCAGCCCCCCGGCACCACCCGTGTGGTGCGGCGGGGAGAGGAGAAGCCGTGCCTTGCGAGGATCTCTGCCACGCAGCGTCTTTTGTTTCAGCCTTTCTAGGAAACGGCTGGAGCAGAGCCAGCGAGGAGAGGATGGGAAAGGGGACGGGGCGGGGGGAACGCTGTGGGCTGGGAATACAGATGTGCAGGGGAGCTCCTCCGGTGAAGAGGAGGGGAAAATGGCGATGCTTTGTGCGCTGGACGGTGCGCGGCAGCACGGGCTGCCCGCGCTCGGTTGTGGTGACAGTCGTTATGGGGCCAGCGAGGTCCTCAGAGCGGGGGACGGTTTCCATGGCTACAGCAGCAGCATCCCAGCCACTTGCTGTCACACCGCGTTGGGGATTTAATGAGTTCATTACCAAAGCTGCAATAACGATGGTAATGATATGAAAATGGCTCAGTGGCGGTGGGGCTCACGGAGCCCCCGGTCGGCGGCGGAGGGGCCGTGAGGTCGCCCCTGCCCCTTTCGCCATGCGGAATCCACGCTCGGGTTTCCTGGGATGGGGAGGAGGAGGAGGGCGGTGGAGGTAACCCGCTGCGTCCTCCTGGGCTGGGAGGGAGGGCAGCTTCTCTTATTTTTAGCACGGTGTGCTGGATAGAAACCCTTGACATGGAAATTACTCGGCGCTCTGAAGACTCCCCCTCAGCGTACGCAGCTGCGGTGGGTTGATGGAGGCTCCTCAGACCGTCCGGAAACAGGGAAACGGCACCAAAAAGCCGATTTCTCCTGAGTACCATGAATTTGGTGGCTTCTTTCACCGTGTGTGCTTTAACAGCAGAAGTCATCCTGCTTCTCAGACTCCAGCTGAGCTTTAGTTGGTGCAGCACCGCGTGGTACAATATGTATAGGGTAATTTTCCATCCCGAGCGTTAAAATCTCCTTTCCAATTATTGCCATATTCCTCTCCCTTCCCCTCCTGTAATATTTTCTCTCCCTTACCGACCAGAGCTCGAGCAGGGGAGACAAATCTATTTCTGCGTGTGGAAAGGTTAGATTTTTATAGATAACTGAATGTTTTAGCACATGGAGACAATAACACGATCTTGTTAAAAATAAGCAGACTCCTCCGCCGTGGTTATGTGGCAATTACAGGAACAATCCATTTACTGCAGCACTTGGCTGCAATTTAAAAGCAAAATTAAAATCTAGTTCTGTTCGTCTGGTTGGACAAGATTGATTGAAATCTCTCATTATGCGGCAGGTTCAGGACGGCCGCTCTCCAAAGGACACATCCAATTGGGAAAATGAAAGCCTGAACCAGGTTGTTATGAGAAGGGGGGTTGGATTTTGTAAGGCTCCTGCAAGAGCACGGATCATCTCGTACGTTGTCGTATTTTTTGCTGAAGCCATTAAACCCTTGGCAGACAAACCTGTTATTAAATCCGTGATTTCGGCGCAGGCGGGAGGAATACTTTGAAGTCTGGTTAATGGACTTGCTTCACTCCAGAATTCAGTCTCGGGCCTGAGACTAAAAAGAATTTTAATTCACAAATTTTCCCTTCGGGGCGTTTGCGTGTGCTGCCTCTTGAGTGCCAGGGAGCTCTGGGAGCGGGTCCCCGCGGGGTCTCATCCCAGTGCTGCCCGTGTGCCGGCGGAGCTGCGGCGTCTCGTAGCAGCAGGCCCAGCGCAGGCTGCAGCGTAAGAGGATTTCTCTCTTTTTTTTTTTTGCTTGTATTATAGACGGTGATGGGGAAATGTTTTACTTCCTGCGTCGCTTCCGTTGCATCACTGTTCCGCGGTGACAGCCTTGTTGTGGAAACGCAGGGTGTTCGCTGCCGTGCGGCGTGTTACATCTTCATCGAAGGGCTCGGCCAAGAAATAAACTCGGTGTCCACGTTTGCGTTCAGCTAACGTGTCTGCCAAGGGGAAATCGCTGCTCAGATACAAACTGAAATCTATTTTTAAGCAGTCCGTGTTATGTTTTTATTGTTCTGTCTTTTTTTCCCCCCCTGCTCACGTTACCGTGTCTGCCCGCATTGTTTTCACGTCTGATGACAGAGGCGCCGACGCTTGTCAGCCCTGCTGGAACATGAGGCTTTTCCCGGGTGATTTTCTGCGCCCTGCAATTAGCGCGGCGTGTTTGATTTGTCCTGCGAGTGACACGGCGTGCTGAGATGAAAGCAGGAGGCGAGGAGGTGATGCACTTGGGATGCATCATAATTCCTCTCTGAAACACTCGCAGCTGCAGGTCTGAGCACGTCACGTGCCAGCCCGGTGAGACGCCGTACAGGTAGTGCTGGTCGGACTGGGCTGCCCACATAAATGGCCACGGCGGCCTTTTGGAGAGGCCAGTGCCAGGGAACATCCCTTGGTGGAAGGTGCTGCCCCAGCAAAGTGTCCTGTGCTGCCTGAGGTGATGCCAAACTCTCTTTCTTATTTAGAAGCATAGAATCACAGGATGATTTGGGTGGGAAGGGACTGTTAACGCCCACCCAGCCCAACCCCCCTGCCAGGACCAGGGACATCTCCAACCGGATCAGGTTGCTCACAGCCCCGGCCAACCTGGCCTGGAACGTTTCCAGGGATGGGGCATCCACCGCCTCTCTGGGCAACCTGGGCCAGGGCTCCAGCACTCTCATTTTAAAGAATTTCCTAATATCTGATCTGAATCTTCCTCCCTCTATTTTAAAACCATCACCCCCCATCCTGTCACACCAGGCCCCGCTGAACAGTCTCTCCCCACCTTCCCTGCAGCCCCCTTTGGGCACTGGGAGCCGCTCTCAGGTCTCCCCGGAGCCTCCTCTTCTCCAGGCTGAACAGCCCCAGCTCTCTCAGCCTGGCCTCACAGCAGAGCTGCTCCAGCCCTCTCAGCATCTGCGTGGCCTCCTCTGGACCCTCTCCAACAGCTCCACGTCCTTCTGATGTTGGGGGCTCCAGAGCTGGACGCAGCGCTGCAGGGGGGTCTCACCAGAGCGGAGCAGAGGGGCA
>JAAGAY010145189.1:0-73792 GCA_011801015.1 Ardeotis arabs | reverse complement strand
TTTTTTTTTTTTTTTTTTTCAGTCTTGGCCTTCATACATGCTTAAGCTATATAATAGGATTTTTCAGATTATTTTTGTGTGTATCTTTGAAAGACATTTGCTAATAGAAAATGAATTATATGAAATTAATTCCGGTAACTGATAGTGATGGTTTGTTTCAAAGTGAATGCCCACACAGGGATATTTGCAATGAAATTACAGAGGAGAATGTTTGCATGTTTAGCTAAAGCTGTGTAATAAATAGTGTGTAGGTGAGAAGTTTCAATTTTTCTTGTGACCTTGTGTATTTTTCGCAATAGTTTAATTGCTAATGGTTTGAAGTATAGAAGAATCCTGCATGGCATGTGCAATGTTTTCTCCTTTTTTTTTCTCAGGTGCTTGGGTAAGCCGTGGGCTAGGAATGGTAAAGGAAGCAGATGGTCAGTTAGTATGGACATACACTGCTCAACACTTAGGCTACTGGATAGCAGCTCCACTGCCTGGAACAAGAGGTATTCCAACAACTGGCAGAGAATTACTGAGTAACAATGTATCATAAGGCTGTCAGTTTGATTGCTTTATTTAACAACAGAAAGGGAAAAATGACATGCAATTTCAACAGTTGGATAGCTTTGAATCCTGATAGTGTGCCTTTGTGCATAGAACCATTTCCTAGAACTTCAAATGCTATAGGGGGAAACGTCCAGACTCGTTGAACTTACTTGTTTATTCAATTGCCATCTTTTGGAAGAAGTCTGCAAGGAAACTGTGACTATGGAGATCTAAAAATCAGCAGGACTGTGTCCATTACTGTTGAGGATCATGTATGACGGGAGGAAATAAAACAAGAAAATCACTTGTGGGTAAAATGGTCCCAGTGGATTCTGGTTTATGGAGACTTATTGCATGTTTTGCAAATTCATATGAGGGGATTCTTATTTGAGAAATATGATCTTAAAATTTAAAAGCAGATAGCACTTTCTGACGGAAACACTAAATAGAACATGTAGACCATGTTTCGAAGTCAGCTTGGACAACTAATACAAATGTAATGTGCCTGGAATTGAGTAGATGTCATGGTAAGGCGTTAGTACTTGAGATGGAACTTTGAAGATTCTGTATCCTGTAATGACTGTTTGTGTATTTGCTAGTTTGCTGAAATAGCAAGGTGAAAAGGGAAGGCACTATGAACATAGTGCCATAGGAACACAAAATCACTGGAAAAGTTTAATTTATTAGCTACAGCTCTGCATATCAAGCAGAATTATTTGTTTTTGCGAAGTAATTCTTGTCTGTTTTTTTCTTTGACAATCTAGAATCCATTATTACTGTGGTTTCCAAGGACATAACAGCCTATCACACAGTGTTCCTTACAGCCATACTGGGAGGTACTGTTGTCATTATCATTGGATTTTTTGCTGTTCTTCTTTGTTACTGCAGGTAAGTTAAAGAGAGAGTCTAATAAGCTCAGTATGAATGGAACTTAAGGTTGATACAATAGTCTTTTGAAATTGAGAATTGTTTCCTTAGCTAAACTATAATACATAGCCTAATATTTCTTAAAAAATTACAGTTATTACAGACCTTCACTTTAAGTTTGTGACATCACATTACACTATAACTTCTTAACCAAAATCTAATCTTCAGCTCTGGCAGTCAACAGTCTGGTATTTCCTAGTATTCTCTACAGTCACCTTGCATTTCTTTTGCATAGGGATAAATGTGGTCGGACACAAAAGAAGGAAAAAAATACAACTAAGCTGGAGGTCATAAAAAAAGACCAGACAACATCAACAACTCACATAAATCACATCAATACTGTCAAAGGACCTTTAAAGTTGGAGGATAAGTCACAGTTATTTACACCGAAGATCTCTTCATACAGCCCTCAAAGAAGGATGTCCATGGACACAGAAGATGGAAAATCACGCGACAATTTTAAAATCTACACAGAGGATGCTTCTTTTCAGTCATCCTGTCAGACTGGTCAGTCAAGAAATTCAGCCCCTTCATTGGAGCCTAATGCTGGAATCAGGCATTTGCAGCAGCCGAAGCATAGTAACAGTACTGTTTCCCAGGCTGCTAGGGACATTCAAGACCAAAATAGATACCTTTCATTGAAAGAGGAGATGTATGGGCTTTCCCATATTCCAGAACATCTAATGCATATTTACAATCAACCTATTGCTATTCTTCAAACCTCTGATCTTTTCCACTCCCCAGAACAATTGCATCCTGCTAAATCAGCAACTTTGCCAAGGAAAGGGCAGTTAGTATATAGCCCCATGATGGAACCTATGAATCGTGACAGTTACATGCAAACGTTACCGAAAATGCCAGTACACTCTCATCCGCAGCCTTCTGCCTGCAGAGATGAAAACAGTACATTAGATGGTGAAGAGGGTTTACCTTCTCAAACCTCAAACTGGGGCCGGTACACTAATAGCTTACTGGAATCTGTCTCTGTTCCTGGGACGTTGAATGAAGCAGTTGTAATGACACCATTTTCATCTGAACTTCAAGGTATTTCAGAACAAACATTGTTGGAACTCTCTAAAGGAAAACCATCTCCGCATCCTCGAGCATGGTTTGTGTCCCTGGATGGAAAGCCAATCGCTCAAGTGAGACATTCCTTCATAGATCTGAAAAAGGGCAGAAAAACAGAAAGTAATGATACCAGTCTGGACTCTGGTGTGGACATGAATGAGCATCATCCTAGTAGGAAACTGGAAAGAGAGAAAACTTTCATAAAAAATATGCCACATTCTAAGATCCTTTACTTGGAAGATCTGGATCTGAGTAGCAGTGAAAGTGGGACCACTGTTTGCACTCCGGAGGACCAGGCTGTGAGGCACATTCTGGATGGAGGGAATGGGTCAGTCGTAGAACAGCATGATGAAGAAGGTCTAAGAAGAAAAACTGTATCAGGAAGTCATGAATCTGGTATCCCTTCTGCTAAAAGAAGGGATAGACCGTCTATCACAAAAAGAGATAGCAAAACAAATATCTGGAAGAAAAGAGAGGAGAGGCCGCTTATTCCTATAAATTAAAACACAATGTGCTTTGTGGTGTTGCTCTTCCTGCTGGTTATTGACCTCTTGGCTGCTTCTGTAATTCTGCAGTGTTGGGTTTACAAGGGAAATGTTGTTTTCTAGTATCAAGAAAAGTTACATTTTTTTAATATACAGATTGAGTTACTAAACTTCAATTGGGCAATTGATATTCAATGTGAATTCAAAACAGGGAGATACTAATATTAAAATTTTCCAGTTCTTAGTTTTGCTGGCAATGTAGGAAAGGCCCACATTTTAACTAGCCTGTCATTCTTGGACGCACCTCTGGGAATGCATGGTGAGAAATGTAGGCACATGTTTCAATTTTTTCCAACTTGTTGCTAATGCATTGGTAGACTAGTTAAAGCTGTCCCTCAGCCTTGTTCTTAATCAATGTGACCATCTGTACAGTATTTTATATGTGAACTTTTTTAGGGATATGTTACTACTTCTTTGTATAATGTAGACTATTTCATCAGTTAGTCCCATGACACCAGCAGCTGAGCTCTGTTGGATTTATCAGCAGAGCTCTATAGCATTACTGCCCTCCCTGTGTGCCCATCCATGTGCAAAAGGTTGCCATTCCGGATAGCAGTGGCAGAAGAGGGAAGTGTACGAGCTCTGTGGCCACTACAGTTCATGGTCCTCTTTGTCTTCAAATGTTGCCCACCTGCTTTGTTTTAATATGCTTTATTATGAGCTGTGGACGTTGAAGATTGGCATCTGCTATGAAGTATGCACATCCAGCAGAAAAGGACTGGTTCTGGTAGCATTCGAAGCTGTTGCTGCTACTGATCCCAGTGTCTTGTTTTGGCTTTGTTGTCAGTTAAAATCTTCTCCTCTGCATGCCGTTGAGCCAGTTGAGCTCCACAACAGTCCTGAATCCCTGCAGATTTGGCCCATGATGAAAAAGTATGCAAATTTAGACAAACTATGCCTTTGAAATAGTTTAGCGCGAAAGTTTGTCACTGTTGCTTTTTATTTTATGTTTAAAAAAAGGAAGATCATTGGAGGTTTATGTGCCTATATTTTGCCAGCCTCAGCTGCTTTTGTTGTGCATCGCAGAGGAGCTAAACAGGCTCTAAAAGTTGGGGTGTTTTATAAGCATGAGAGCAGATCGCAAAATTTGGTCTATAATGCAATATAAATACTACTTATGACTCATCTTAGAGTTAAATTTACCAAAAGTCATGAATGCATGAAATGTAACTAAGATATGTATAGAGGAAGGAAAAGGCCATCAGAATATTCTTTATTTTTTATGTTCATCTTGTCAAAGTGATCGTTTCAACTTTGGCTAACAGAAAAGTAGATGCATCCCTTAATGTGCTTGATATAGTACATAGAATGTCATTCTGTAGCTTTAAAGCTGTTTCCCTGATGAAATAACTTCCAGCATTTTGGCTTTGGCAGGTTGATTATAAATCATCCTAAAAAAGCTTTATAAATATTTCCCTTAGAGCTTGGTTAAGGTTCTGTACCAAGACCCAAACATACAATGCCAATATCTGAATTGTGGGGTGAGGTGCACGCGGTTGTCTACCGTGTAGTACACTCAAGAGTTGGGAAATATCCTATGCAGCTGGACCTTTGGGAATATTTACTCAGGAAACGTTACTGTGAAATATGTCTGTTATGTTGGGATTGTCAGTTGTCTGATCATGTTTCTAGAAGAATATCTAAGGCAACCAGAATAGTACTAGCAATACATCAGTCTAACTTCTTCTGATCTGCAGTTGCTTCATGAAGAAATATGATGTTCCTATTGAGTTTGCAAGTATGAAAGTGCAAAATAAATTTGAGATAGGTGTGCAAATAAGTCTATGGTTATAGTTGGCCTAAAGAATATAGTTTAATATATAATTCATCTACTTCAGAGGTGAAGATGTCTTGTCATATTAGTGTGCCTTTGGTACTCTTTTTAGGTAACTGTAATTCAGTTTTCCTACACCAAATACATTTTCACAAAACTTTTTTTTCTGTATGCAATTCCACTGTATTTTGTGTATGACTAACTCCCTAGCCCCACATCCTGATATTTTCATCCTTTGTTTTGTTATTTACACTAGTAGGAATCAATTTATATATTTTGAGTGTAGAAGCACATTTTTTCTGAAAGCTGCTTTGACTTTTGAGGTTTAATATTGCCCTGCTCTTAGAGTTGCATCAGTTCTGATGGCTTCATTTTCAAAAAGAGAATATTTTATATTCAATTGAACATAACAGAAAATCCATGTGTTGCAGAAACTCACAAAAAATTAAATTAGATGAGGTGATAAACTCAAGCAGGATTTATTTGTAACAAACTGATAACAAATTCAGACTAAGCTCTTCTTTAACTGAATTTGTTTTAGAACTCCAATAACATTAGGTGTCACCTGGGAATTAATACTACATAACGGACTTAAGAGTTCGTAAGTTTGATGACCGATGACCCAAAATGCCCAATCACTCACCTAGCAAAAAGGAGGGCTCTCAAGCTCGAGGAGTTTCCTTAGGCAGCATCCAAACCTAAGGGGAGAGAGTCCTCGACTGCAGACCCACTGCTCCCAGGAGGACCAACTCAAACTCCCCCACTGGCGGGGCTCCATTTATACCCTAGTCGAATCTGAGCTGTGGTCAAATATGGTCGTGTTGGCCCTCACTGGCTGGGGACCCCAACCTTGCTGACTTTCGACCAGAAATGCTGACGTGCTGACGGCCACCATCTGAACAAGAGCTGTGATAGGAAGCCTTAAGTGGGAAGCCCTGGGACCTCCAAGGTGGAGGTAGCTGCCACACCCTGACAAGCTAATGGTTTTCCAGTGTTAATATTAAATTGATACGTCTCTACTTGAAATTTTCTTCAGCTACAGTAACTTAAATATATTGGAGATTTTCCAATGCATTTTTTCACTGTATATACCAAAAAGACCTAATTCATCAAACTTAACTTGTGTCGTTAAACAATACTGACTACTGTAAATGGCTTAATTTGTGTGAGATGAAAGGAGCGAAGTTTTGCACTCCCATGTTCTTGTTCTGTGTCTGAGTAGGTATCTGGTCACCAAAGAAAAAACATTAGAAATGTTCAAAAAATCGGTTATAACCTTTGGACTTCAAAGTAACGGTGCCAAAAGATACAGTGATGTTGTGCAGATTCTCATCTGCTCTGCTAGCTGATCAAGAGCAGTGAGCAGAGTTTGGTTCCTTACCATCATTCTAAAGGAGCTTTTGGCTGTCTGGATTTAGACACAATTTCACCTTGTACATAGTCTAGTGCAAAGTAACCCACTTAAAAGCTATGCATCAGTGATGCACTTGAGCCCTTAGCCAACAAAGCAAGGCAGAGTGGAAGAGATCTTGCAAGAGTTTCTTGCTGCTAGGCTGCTCAGTAGTAAGAAGAAAGATAGAATAAAGTTTTCTGAAAGACAGGCATCTCGTCATAGATAGGATTGGTATCTCTACTAGATAGTAGCTCCTCCTTTGGCAAATGAGGGTGAAGGCATTTCTTTTAGTGGAATATTTAAATTTGTTACTGGAGAGTGTGTGCTGCAGTTCTGGTAGTACCATTTCCAAGACTGTCTTTAGCTGTTGCTTGTATCTGTGCCAGTCAAGCAACAGCTATTTTTGCTTGCTTTGTAGATCCCATACGCCAACTCTTCTGTGTGTAACTTGCTAGCATTTATTGCATAATGTCTTATGCTGCTGGTAACACTTGAAAAGGCTTTTCTAAAGTCAGGTTTTATATTAAAAATAAATACATAACTTGTTTTATATGTTAGAATATGAGAAACCTATTACGTAGCAAGAAATTATTGCTGCATTTATATCTGCAAAGATAAATGCTACATGAAAACAGATGATGCCCCTAAGCACACAATGACATGGAATTATTCCTTAACCCTATCAGGAGCATTAAATCTTGGATTTAAAAAACTCTATATAACTTCAAAAGTATTAGAATTATACTTCATATTTGTATTTACAGAATACATTATCTAATTCTTCATATTCCAATGGTATGGTAGCTCAGAACTGTAGCACTAGGAGTGCTAAAATGCTAGTGCTAAAATTAGGTCTGTACAAAAAGTAACAAGGATTAATGGCACACTGCTCTTGGGAAGGCTAGGGAAACATTCAGAGGTTTTGACTTCTGTGAATCTGGAGGTTTATTGCCTTGACAATAAAAAGTGGATCATGCCTGAAGCACCGTTAAAGTAAGCCTTTTCCAAGGAGAGGGGAATCACTAGGAAAATTGGAAAGGATATAGCTTCTTTGTGATGCTTGTTTACAAACTGATACATATTTGTGCTTTGGTGGAGTTGATTCTTTCTGAAGAACACAAATGTTTGCAAGAATTAAGTCTCCGTTTTTCAAAAGATGCTTCTTGAGCTGTCATCTTTTGCAAAAAAAAAAAAAAAACCAAAAAAAACCCTGCACATATATGTATGTACACTTTTAAGTGAAAGCTGTTGGGTAGATACAAAATGCGCAAGACCAAATTTTGTCACATATTTCAGGTGAAAGGAGGTTAATATACTTAAGGACAGTTTACTCAGCATGGTTACAATACCTGATGTTGAGATTCTTCTTGCAGAGGGGTATACCAGTTCTGGGTCTTAACTGTTTTTGATAAGGTGGTTAATGGAGTCAGCCATTCCTGCAGTTCCTGCAGCTCAATTCAGGTGGCTTAGGTCAGTACGTTGAAACATCATAAATTAAGGGAAGTGATCAGGCTAAATACTATGCAGCTGTATGCACATTAATCTGGATATGTTACCTAGAATAAGCTAATGGACAGTAATTTTCAGGTTGTTACCAAAGGCCACATATTCTAGAAATTTTTTTTTAAAAAAGAGGGAATCACTTAAAAATTCTTTTAGATTAACAGGAAATATCTGCATAGTACTGTCAGAAAATAAAAGAACTCTGGTACCTTACAAACCTGAAAGCAAAACTGATTTGATGATTAGGAACATTATTTACCAGTGTAGAGCTTGAGATGATACACAAAAAATAATCCAGGATGTAGGGATGTTTAGTTGTCTGCTTTGTTTTTATGCAGTAATTTGTACCAAAGAAGATGAAATGAATGGGCACCAGTCTAAACTCTTCTCATTATTGAAAAAAATCAAACAAGGTTAACAATATCACTGATGTAACACTGTGCAAATTAAAAGGCAGTACACGACATGTATTGTCTAGTACTGCATATTAGGAAAATCTGAAGATAAATTAGCCTGCTGAAGTGCCTTTCTCTTTCATCAGACTTATTTTATCAGTGGGACACCTGGCTATCTGAAAAGCACATGAGGTTTTTTTTTTTTCTGTTAGCCAAAAACCACCTCAATTCATACTTACAATTATGTAGCTTTTATATTTTAAGAGGCAGATCTAGTGGTTTTTATGTTGGAATACTGACTCCTGCATGTTGATGATGATGATGGTAATTGTTGTAAACCCTGTTTTTTTGTATTTTATGTTTGAAAGAAAATTTTAAAATTATATCTTTAGCAATCTGAACAGTAGTATCTTTTAAAAATGCACATGATTGAACTTCGTAAGTCAAGAGTAAGCGTCTTGAAGTCACTGGATTTACAGGTATGAAACTGACTGGGATTTTAACTTCAAAAATAAAAATAATATATGTTTATATATAAAAGCTATTATAATTATAAAAATCATTTTTTCAGCTGCTAACTTTCCTTGCCAGTAGAACAGAAAGTGTATGGAGATAGGTACTGAATTCTTATTTTCAAATCGAATTTATATCTCAATTTGGAGCCTAACCTTCGTTGTTTATATAACCCAAGCTTCTGCTTTTTAATTTTTTTTTTTAATTCAGTGCAATTGCGCAAAACAGTGCTACACCTACAGAGTTAAAAATGAGCATTCTTTTATAGTAGGTGGCACTAATTTGTGCCACACTCCTAACATTAGGCAGATACATTTGTGTTAAGGAATTTATATGAAAGATGGTTTAAATTACTTTAATCTGAGCTTCATTTTCTTTTAAAAGTATTATTCAGCGATTCTGATTACCAAAAAAAAAGTGGTTTCAGTGTTTTGGGGTTTTTTTTGGGTTTTTTTTTTGTTTGTTTGTTTTTTTTAAGACGGGCAGGGGAAAATTGTGTCATTATCTTTAGTATTAGCATTCTCAGCTTGGAAATTATTTAACCAAATTATTATTATTTTTTTTTTCAGTCAGTGTAAGACTTACTGAACATTCCTATGTTCCCCTTCCCCAAAATGTGCTGGTACTTTATTCCCCAGTTAACTGATTCAATTCCTTTGAAGCACTTGTTGCACTTCAGTCCATGTTAGAACAGTAATATTTTTACATCTTGTTATTGTGTAGAAAGGCACTTCTTAGTGCTCATTAGAGCTTAGAGTTCATAAAAAGCTCAGCTCTGAGATGCTGAAACACAGGTGAATTGATGGCACTGACTGTGCTGACCACCTTGCACGTTGGAGCCTTATATTCAACAAACACTTCATTACCTTGGAAATCACTTTCAAAAACACTCTAGTATGGATATTGTTCATGTGAAACATTCTTGATATTCAGCATCCTCGTTTTAAGTATTTCTACCTTTTTATATTTTGTCAGAGGTGTCTTTTCATCTCTGTATTTACTACAGTATCAGTGTATCTGTTGCTGAAAATGTAACTAAGATTTGTAAAATGTTATAGCTTATGCAATATAATAAAAGTTTTAAAAAGTCATCAGTGCCTTAACTTATTTGAATGTTGAACATATGAAGTCATATGTTGTTTAGGAACATACCTTTCTCACTTAACACTTTTTTCCTAAATATCACTAAAAATGTGTATTGCTGCCATCAGCATAATTCCAATGACAAAAGAATGTTATTGTCCTTAAGTTTACCAGTTCTAATTCAGTCTCATTCTCTGTTCCATTTCTACTGAAGATGGACACCTATATCCACATTAAATCTGATTCCTGTTTCTTGGTTAGTGCAGGTAAGGTTATTCATTGTGTTTAAATTGATTTTCTTGCAGTTGGAAAGTGGTACCCAGAGAAGAATATTATTTCAGGTTTTGTTCTTATGTCTGATCTCTCCTTCTCCATTCTTTTATTTAGAGATTTTTCTGTGGCTCTGAGAACAAATAAAAGATTATTTCTGTATGCCTGCACAGTGCATAAGACAGAGGTATCAATTCCAGCTATGAATAAGCTCCGAGTATTTAAATCCAGGTAGAATAGCAGCACAATATTGTGATACAGAACAGCTTAAGCTAAACTTCACAGTGTAATGTCCTGTTCTTAATTGTATTTAACACTAGTATTTCTCAAGCCTTTTTGTCTTCTAAGCTTCACAAAAGCCGCATTTCAGTATTTTCACAACTGTTGAGAAACCCTGCAAAGCTGCAAGCAAAGGTTTTCCTACCATGGGGGGCACTTGCATGGGTTGTATGATCACTCCTTTAATGCTGTGAGAAGCTACAGTCTTCTAGTAAACTAATGGTTTTTTTTCTTACTCTCACAGAAAAGCTTTTTCAGCCTTCCTGAGAACTATTTTTTTTTTTAATCATTGCAAATCCATTAGATAATTTAAATTAGATGGAGTGAACTTTCTTTCTACAGGAAACTAAAGAAATCTCATGAATTTTATTTCCAATTCAACAAAATACAATGCTATTTTCTGTACAGATTACTCATTTAAATAAGAGTTAAAGTATATGTGAGTAGATGATACTGTTTTGTTTGTTCTAAATAAGTTGTTAGACATGCTATCACATTTTGATTTCTATTAAAACATAAGGAAAGATAATTGGAAATGGTCAAGTTGCAAATCTGGCTAAGTGTCAACAAAATGTTCCCATTTTTCTTATATTCTCAGAATAAAACTTTAAAAATGGCAGGTTCTTATTGCACATATCTTTTTCTCCTGTTTAATTAACAGCTGACAATGGGGTTAAAGTATTTATCATTCAATCAAGCTTCATATTTACATATATTGCACATATTTGGGTTTATTGGTAATCCAGACTCTAAAGAAAACTGAAATTACTAAAATTTCACTTTATTTATTATGTTACTATTTGGGAAATAATTGTTAGACTCAAGAAATCTTTTGCTTGGCCATCTGTACATGATGGAAAATGGCTAAGTGGGTGGTTCCTGTATACTGTTTGGAGGCTTAGCTCCTCTTTTGAGCATTAAATATCAGGAAACCATAGCAGATCTTACAGAACGTACCTGATACTCTAAATAGGTTATTTTCCATCTTGCTTTTATTATTTGAAAATAGCACACTGGATATAATTTCTTTCACCAATAATGTTAAAATCAGTCTGGCTTCATTTATTACACCTCTGAAGAAGAATAGTTACATAACTGGTCTATTAAGAATATAAAAGCTTTCCTGTATGTGGAGTATAAAAATAAGAATATAGCTATGTTATCTAAACCAAGACAATCATGAGCTGGTATGCAGTGGGATTCCTTCCAGTAATAAATTTATTTTTATTTTTTTAAAGTTCAGATGATTATGTTCAGGTGCTGGTCTTGTTAGGAGCCTCTGTTGATGGCTGACATTTCCCACATCCTTATTGTCCTTTTTTTGAGGAATGGCTTGCTGTGCACAAATCAGTTCCCAAGTTCTACTCAGCTAAGATATCTTAGAATTGTGGAATTATTACAGCCACCTTTTTTTATAAGTAACTACTTTGTTTATATTGCCACGGTCAAATTTATGCTGGCTTCTCAAAGCATTATGAATGTCATCCATTCTAATGGTACTGGAATTCCCAGAAAATGCTGTTTCAAAAGAGCTTAGAGAGTAATCCTTGCTATGCCTGGAAAACTCACTTAGATTTCTACTGCTGTTCTGATCAGGTTCTCCTAAATGGAGGTTGCCAAAAAAACCCTAAAACTAAATCCCTTTTGGACTTTGCCACATCTTTATTAGAAAGTTTTTTGAAGCTGTTTTGAGAACTTTCGGATGCATATTCAGATGATATCTGCTTGAGAAATAATCCATTTTGAGATACACCAATTTCTAGTTCTACTTGCTTGCAAGTTTGATAATATTTGTGTGAGAACCTGTTGGGTAGTTTCTGTGTTTGGCTGAAGTATCCTTCCAGGTCAGAGGATTGTACACAACATGTTGATCAACAGTTTCCTTGCTGCAGTAGCCAACTGTCAATACATTCCCTATGAAACCTAAAAGATAGAAAGTTCAGCTGTTGCATAATATTTCTTAGCTAAATATGGGCTAATCAATTGTTCTTGCATATAACAGTAACAAAGCAGCCTATTCCCTGATGTTACGAGTGCAAACCCACGGGAACTTCACTGATCACTAGGGGGCTGTGTTGCTTATGTATAAAATGAATAGATTCTAAGTTTTAGGCACTGACAAGCTGAAGAAAGTTAGCTAAAATTTTACTGACTGCTCTAAACTGGAAATTTACATCCCATTTTAAAGGTGCTGCAAATATCAAATTACTTAACTGTAACATATAATGTAATCACACATATATTTCCTGCTATAGGGAATCAGTGATGACTCTGCTAGCCTTCCCTTTCAGCTTAATTCCCTTTTTGGTTCTGTTCCATGTCAATTCTGGACTTAAAGGGCATTAACTACTGAGATTGTAACCAAGTCCTACAAGTGAGCAAGGAGTTTGAATTTGTATTACTACTGTCATGTCATCAGTGAAGAAAGCCTGGTGGTCAGGTAAGCTAGCTTGAGTTGAATAAATCTGAAAAGGGCTGTCTTCTGTGAACTTGCTTAAGGGTGCTGGTACAAGCTAGCAAAGATGAACTTCACACGTTGGCTGAGTAATACATATTTCCAAATTATGAAACTTATGCAGGCTTGCAGAAGGCTCTCCAACTTTTCAAGTAAACTCTGCTCCTTTTTGCAAAAAAGTGTGCTGAGACAGATCAAAGCTCCACTGCGAAGTGTTTGAAACAATAAACTGCTCAGAGGATGTAAATGTGCCTCTCAAATACTGGGAATGTGCTAACTGACACTGATTAAGAAGCACAGAAAGAATCTGTCTATTTTGGCTTCAGCTGATAAACTAGCCTGAACAGGCAATATTTCAGTATTTCACTATCCCAGAGGGTCTAAATATTTGCAGAATAATCTGGTTTAATTTTTTTTAAATTTAACTTCAAGGTGATCTACTGGGAGATACGTTACTGAGTTCTTGCAGAATGTATCGGGACTGGAAGAATATGAATAGTGAACCAGGCTCCTAAAGAAAAGTAACACCTTATTTGGAATTTGTTCTGTAGAGAAGTAAACATCAGTAGATAACAGCAAAGAGTATTTGAATTGTCACTAATGACTGTAGAACATACATACCCCTGATGCAACTTTTGTTTCTAATGTTACTGTCTAAGCTGCAAGAAGAAGAATACAGACTATATGAACAATCTGATTCATTACTAGGAGAGAATTATGCATCAGACCATTTCATTATGGTGCTCCTTGCTGTTGGTTTGTAAAAAATAATTTTAGCTGTCATATCTAACCATTGTGTTTCTGGTGCCTTAAAGCAGATGTTAAGACTGAGGCCTACAGTTAGGCAAGGATGCGAACTTTCAGACGAGTGACATGAAGACTCTTATCAGTGGTACCTTAAAGGTTCCCATACACTATGTGCTGGGGAGTGTCAGCATCACAAAGTCCAGTGTGCTACGAGTTAACAGGCTGTGTGAAGTTTCGTCTCTTCAATGTTCAGAACACTTTTTTTTCTCCTATCTTGTGATTACATGGTAGGAGTCTTACATGCTGACCAAGTTGAAAGCTCTTCAAACAAAGTCTACGCTGAATACCTGGCACAAGTTAATTACTATGTTTACTAATTAAAATTATGAGTAAAGATTTTACAGGGTTTATTGGGATACAACTAGTCCTAAAAGAAAACAAACAAAACCCAGTGACTTCGGAGAAACAGAAACTTAAGCTCAGTGCTTAGGAATGATAAATTGTCTTTTGACAGAAGTTTCTCTTCAATAGTTCCTTAAACTACTGGATGAGCTAACCAGTCTGTTAACCAGAGCTGCTGTGTAAGTCATTCCAGTAATGTTGACACTCATAACCAGAAACACACCTCCCAGAAAAATAAACTAATATGTTCACTTAGCCTTAACAGTTGTGTAATGTAAGCCATTGAATTTTATGCAATAATTTCTACATCAATTTCTCTGAACGAAAACTATAAATATTTTCATTACCTTTGAAACCCAAGCACAGAATTCGTAACACAAATATTGTGATCTCTTGCAAAGCTACCTTAGTTTTGACATTATGTGGGATAGTATCTTACTCTATTTCAGATTAATTTGCTTTATTAGAAGTACTAATTACTGCTTGCTCTTATTCAAATGTTTTTATTGCCCTTTCTTCAGATACTTTTAAAGTAAATAAACTGTTAAAAGACTATTTCATGTTTAGCATAATAGATAGTATAGAAGAAGAAAAGCATCTTATTTCTCCTGAATATAGAATATCTCTTCTTTATAATTATTTCTTGGGTTAAAGCTTTTAAATGTTCCTCCTTGGGCTGATAATTCTGAAAGCTGTTGAAGAGCTCTCAACTCTTTATTTCTCTTCTGTAATATGCAAAACTAATTGAAGCAAATTGAACTCAAGACAGAGAGGATAAACACTCTTGTAAATGATGAAAAGAAGGGCTGAGAATACTTCAGTAAATCTGTTTCCTAATTATTTTTGGTGTAGCAAATACAATTAACCATCTTAAATGAAGTCTCTTATTCAGATTTCTGCAAAGCCTGGAACAAAGAAAGTCTACTTGGAGTCTTCAACTAAGACTTGGAGACATTCTCATTGTTTTTAAGACCACTCTTTCAAACTTGAAATGCTGATACTTCTGGAAATCTAGAGACAAAGTGGCAGCAAAATTAACTTCTAAGACATAAGTATATTCATTTATGGTTGTTAAGCTGAGTTCATGGAATTTTTTTTTTTCCATTGCTTTGATACTACATAGTGAATTAATGGTATAAAAGAACCAGTTATCTGTAGAACTGCATATAATCATTTTCACAGCTCCTTAATTTTGTGGTTTCTGTGCTCTAGTCCTAGGCCTGGACTCTTAGCAAATTTCTTGTGGCACTTATTTGGAAAAAAAACCATGCTGACAGAACTTCCCCGAGCCTGTAGTTGTCTCTGGTACACCTCTTATAGAAAATGATTGGTATCCCAGATACTACAGTTCAGAAAAGTTAATAAGGTACATTTGGCCTATGCCCTAGACAAGCAGAGTTCAAAGAACCTCCAAAATCTTTTCATTTTATGTTGTTTACTATGGCCCTTTTTTTGCATCACGTTGTCAAGTGCAAGGGCTAATCTACATAAAGCATCTACAAAGGTAGGGTAAGTAAGCTAGGATGTATTTGCATCTGCTTTCCCTGGAAGTGTGCCGTGGTGCAATGTATACAGGCAGAGGATGATTAAGCTCTCTTAGTTTATGGTGTTATTTTTGCTTATCTAAATACTTTTGTGTATACTTGTAGCTAAGTCTAATTCAATGCAAGACCTGCATGATGTGTATAAGGGGAATTGAGATCAATTAATATTATATAGGTCAGAATAGGATACAAAACAAAAAACCTGTTTGGTACCTGTCTAAAAAGTAAAATGTGGAAAATGGCAAAAGCCAGTGAAACATCACATAGGTGATACTCAACGCACTCAGTACACCTAACAGGAAAAGTATAACCACATCAACAGAATAAGGAGCTATGTTAACAAGCAGTTAACGTTTTATCATAAAGTAGTAGCTAAATTTATTATTTGGAAAAGGACAATTGCAAATACATGCTACAGAATTTGGAGATGTACTGCACTAAAAGCAAATTTTAAAATAAAAAACATTGCTTTATTTACCATGGATGTTTATTTGTTTACGAAGCACACATTATCTACTATGTAGTTGAAAGCAGTTACTTTTAATAAAGACAGAGAAATAAGGAACAAGGTATAAGAGATACTCAAAGAATACAGCACTAATAAAATCTTGGTTTAAAAATACTTACTTGTAGTACTTTCCTACAATTGTAAATAGTGTGCAGTTATTACAAGGGATTCCAAGGTGCCTATCCAGTCTTGCTTTTTCTGTTACAGTCACAAGTTGTTTAGAGTTTCTAAATGTTTCTAGAATGAGCCTTAGAGGTGCAAATTTTCCTCTGCAAAGTGGACACTTCACCACAAAGTCATTCTCTAGTTCATCTTGGTGGTCAGCCCAAATTTTCATTCATTTTATGTTAATATTGTTACCACAGCTGTATCTACAGAAAACAAATGTCAATTTCTGTTATCTCTCCATAAGCATGTAAGAAAAATCACATAGTGATACTAAGTAGTCTTCCCTTTTCTTTTCCTTGTTCCCTTCCACCCACATTTTAACTTGTAGGATTGCTGAATTTTCCAGATTGGAAAAAAGACTATAAGAACTGTCAGGTATTTTAACTTGTGTATTGAAGCTAGTTATATTAGGAGATCTTGTAATATTTATTCTGTAATTAGAAATGTAGCAGGACAAAGAACAAATTTTATATTTAACCTGCAGTAAGTGATGGGAAGCATTTTCTTTAATAACTCCTGACAAATGGGACACACATCCTCTTCATCAATTTCTCTCTGATCAGTGCATCTATCGTTCTCCAGGTGTAATGTTGGTGACAAGAGAGTTTGCTCTGGATTTGTTCTTGATGCAGTCGCTGAAGCACATCCTCAATTTGTCTTTCCAGAAGACCCAATTTAAAAGCATCTAGCAAAAATAAACACAAAAATTAAAAGTGTTCTGACAAAACTCTGCGCTTATCTCACTTATAATAGTTCTCCATCTATGAAATGCAGTATGTACTCTCTCTGTTAAATATATGCAGTATGTTTTAGCCCAAAAAAATGATGTAAATTGTCTTTTATAAATCGCATAGAAACGGTTAACAGTATTGCTTATGCAGATTCTTCTCTAAAATGGTGTCCAAGGCAAACATCAATCAAAAATGTTTCTAAACTGTCAAGTTCTCAATAATTTCTCAATAAGTTAAATTTGTTTCACTACATATATTGATTGAAAGAGCGTTTCATTCCAAAAAGCCTTTATAGATACATTTTAGTCAGAGTAAAAAAAGTTTTTACTTCTAAGTACTCAAACAACTATGGAGGATTTTCTAGAAATATTAATTTTTGGAAAAATAAACAACATAGTGTTTTTCTGTCTAGTGACATCTGTTCAGAAAAACCTAAAAATGCTTTTCAAACCTCCCCTTAAGCCTTGCAACATCTTTTGCAACATGGAATAATAAAGAAGTAAACATTATTTCCTTAGTGTAATTCATTATGCTTTTGAATTGAGTTACTTTGCTTCTCATTCAAGATTCAAGAGGCTAATCTCATAACCAAATGCTGACACTTAAGTAAAACACAGAAGGCCCTTCCTGGAAGTTTCCTTGTTTTTGCAAGGAAAAAGTGATGCAAGGTAGGAACATCTGCTAACAGCCAGCTTTAGCAAATTAATCTGTTCTCTAAAATTCGGTCTGGGTCCAGTTCTGGTACCACGTGTCACTCACTATATTCCATAGCCAGAAACTAGGTACAAATTGTAGTGATAAGATTAAAACCAGCTCACTGGTTTCTACTGAAGTTATTTTGCTTATACAAAACTTCAGAAAGTAAAATGTTCTGAAATCTAGTTCAGACAGAATAATACAAACTAGATTCTGACTGTGTACAATGTACTATGACTACATTTGGATTTGTATGTGAATATTTTTTTTCAAGTAACATCTTGAATGGCCACTCTTTAAGGTTGGTTTGTATTGAGCTGCTTTGTTACTACTTGGAAAAAGATCTTTACACTAATTATTTTGTGGGATGTTTATGCTATTTGTGTTATTTGAGTTCCGAAATTTCTAGGAAAGGAAATCTAACCAGTTGAGAATCTAAAATCCCCACTCATGTCAGAAAGCTAACCTGCCTATACAGATTATACCCTCTGGATTAGAAAGCTTTGTGGTTTTGGTAAGAGAAATACACAAATGTCAAAAGCAGTAATGGATTACATTTTGCACAGCTTACTTTCTTCACATGCCTGTAAGATTGAGGGGTACTCTCCGTGACACTGGCAGCATTCATGAAATACTACAGTTTAGATGATGTGAAGGTAGAAATGTTGCCCTAAGCTAGAAAAGGCTTTGCAGATATATTAGTTTATGCTGAAGGACTCACTCCACAAAAGTGATGAAAGATGAACTGTAGTTCTGTAGCTAATTTCTTATTAAATGAAGCAGCAAATTTGTCAGTATCTGCCCACTGAAAGTATTTTGAGAGTACTGGATTAACTTCATCACAAGGTGTTTTTTAAAAACTGATAGCTTTTACTGTATATGTGAAGTTGTTGCTTTTTCTGGATTTTCATTTCATTACAACTGCGTTCTGTATTAGGAAAAATGAAACAAATTGGAAAATGCCTGAGAGCACTGAACTTTTTTTTTAAGTGTAGGAGGGAGAAGAGGAACATGAGAGATCTACACAAAAAAAAATATCTAGCCTAGCCAAAACCAGTAATTTAGTGGGTTTTGATTCAGCCTGTCGAAGTGTGAGACAAGTAATATCTCCCTAACAGCCAACACCTCCCCTGGCAGCAGGAAGCCATTTCACTGGTCTCTGTCTGGCAGGGCCTTGTGATACCTTTGGGAGGGCAGCAGGAGGGCAGCAGGGGCTGTGGTGGAAGCTGCCCGGCTTTCTTTGGAGATCTGAAATGTATCTTCTGTGACTGTTTTTGACACCTGGTTTATGTTTGCTCTAACGTAAACACATCTGCGCCGAAACATAAGCATTTGGTTTTTTTCCTCCCGGTACTAAAAACAAACAACCGGCCGCAGGTAGGCAACTCCAGCAGCAGCTGGTGCAAGCGCCGTGTGCCCCGGTGCCAGTCGCCCTTTCCCTCGGCAGAAATGACGGCCGCGCACATCAAATGGCCGTGCACACGGGCGCTGAGCTCCTCAGCACCGGCCGCCTCCACACAGCGAGGTGGCTGCCGGTCCTTGCCGCGGCCGCCATTAGCAGAGGCGCCGCAGCGGACGCCCCTCGCCGCCACTTCCCGCCTCGCGGGGATCCCGGGCATAACCGACTCGAGGAGGGGGGACAGTCGCCGCCCGTTCCCGCCGCTCCCTGGGGTGGTGTTTGCCGCGGTCGCCGTACCCAGCCCGGGCCCCTGCCCGCTGCCTGTCGCAGCCTTGGCTTTGTAAAGCAGCGAAGGTGCTCGGTGCGCAGCCGGTGGGTTTACCCGCCATTTTCGGTAGGATCATTTCAGGTGCAAGGTGGCCGCCTCTTCCCTCGGCACTCCGCATTTCTTTTTTTTTTAACGCACACGAAACACACATGTTTCATTACGTGCTTTTTGTAAGGCAAAATCCAGTTCTGAACACGTTTACTGGAAAGGTAAAAGGCGGGTTTCTGTTTTGTGTCGCAGTCGCTAGGAGGAGCTGTCGCCCTCCCTATAGTCTGTAAAAATGGGTTTATTTCCACTTTCCTTTAAATAGTTGTATCGATTCTGCAAACAATTGATGGTCACGAGCCTTTTGATAACATCAAAGTAATTTGCTTAATTTTTACTGGAATATAAACAGGTATAATGCGGTAATGGGGGTTTAACTCCCCTTTATGTTTTTTTAAAGGTGTAAGAAAACCTTTTTGTCCTGCGCTAGGCTTCTCGAACTGCCTTTTTATTTCAGAAGTAACTAAGCCCTGCTGGGAAGTGACAGAGATAGGGCAGAGCTCCCAGAAAGGCAGGAGGAGTCAGCAGAGGGGCCCCCAGCGATGCCAGAGGTGTTGAGAAGAGGTTTTGGGAAGGCAGCAGGAGTCTGGGGCCTGGCACTGTGCCACCTCAAAATGGATGCCCCCTCCCACCCCGCCAGATGGCAGAGGAAAAGTGTTCACGAAGAAAAGCTGATCCAGATCAGTGCAGAGGTGAGAACAAGTTTAGTCAGAAAGGGTTTTTTTGAGTGCTAGGTTCATGAAAGAAGCAGCTGGGGATCCTGGTGCCTGGGGCAGAACTACTGTAGAGTAGTGTGGAAGGCACCAACTCCCCAGGGACTCGATGGAGTGACATCGTACGGTGACTCCGGTGAGTTGGTCACAAGCGTGACTTGAGTCAACTCAAGCAGACAAGTCAAACTGGAGGGATGGAAGGGGCAATACGAAATAAGGTCTGGAAGGGAGTGTAATGAGTATCAGAATACACTGAGACCTCTGTTTTTAACTAAATGATGTGTAGAATAATACTCAGAGTTTATTTTTTTGACCAATTTGTAAGGCCTCTGCCAGCAGCCCAAAGTTAACGGGTAGTAAGGTGGAAGGGGATCAATAGACAAAGTTGCGTGGTGCAACATTCATAGGCAAAGTCCTCAGAGTGTAATTTTTAGCCAGATATCACAGACTTTTTGTAAAATCTCCTGGACCAGCATGTTCATGTCCTTTTCCTTGTCTTCACTAACTGTGTCATCTCTCCTGAATGATGTTTTAGGTAATAAAAAATTATATTTCACTTTTTTTGTTTATTTTTTTTTCCCCACTACACATAAGATGTCATAGCGTTAACAACCATACAGAAATTTATAATATCTCCTCTGAAGGAAGAGGAATTTTAAGAACAGCTAAGACTAGTCCATTGTCTTGTGATTTATACAATTATCAACGCTGCATTTGAGAAGGTTCTATGTAACTTGCTAAACTTTTGAAAGATAAGATTGCAAACATATAAAGAACTAAGTTTAAGATTTTGTTGAACTTCTTCAGAGAAAGAGCTTCACGAAAGAAACTTGCAGTAAGCACTAGAGATTAACAGCTACATTGTGCAGACTTTGGACACATCGTTTTCCCAAGTCACAGTATAGAGAGTCATTCTAGTGAGAGAATGAGGAATATTATAATATTTGGTTATTATATGTTACAAATGACAGACTGTTCCTATTTGCAGGTACAAACTGTTCCATGACATGACTCGAGATGTGTCATTTTGCTTTTACAAATTGACGATTGCCTTTTGAACTATTCCTGTTCTAGAGCTGTTCTGGTATTTGTTACTAGCCTCAGAGTACAAGCATTCGTAATCCTTATCCTCTTGAAATGTTGCAGAATGCGAAATGGCACTGTTTTTGTCACCTTTGAAGCAGATCAGCCAGTACAGATCTTTGCCAGCATGCCTAGCAGCTTGAATAGCATATTCGTAGTATGAGAACCCTCACACTGTGTGGCAGAAACCAGCTGTATTGAGGGTCTTTAGAAATAGCTCTTGTGCAGTAGTGTATTTTTTCTAATGTTCTTTGAGATGACATTTCTTTTATTGTGTTTTAAAGCAATGAGACCTTCATCTTTCATGTCAGTGCCTAAGAGCTTCTGGAACTCCTAAATTTTGTTGACTTTCTAAGAGGTACAGATGGGGAGCATCATCCATGTGTCTTCATCGCTCTAAAGTGTTAGCTTGAAGTGTCCAGGCAGTGGTGGATTATTTTGCCATTATGGGATGCAATTTTGAATACTGCTGGAGACCAGTTCTGAATTTAATTTTGAAGTGGGAAGTTGAAGACAATTTCAATCCCGCCTCTGTGGAAAGTCAAAGCTCCATTTTCTGTCTACTTGGGAAGTCTTTGATTTCCAGACTGTAAGCTACATGAAATTATACAGAAAAGGGAACTCTGCCCCTCTCTTGTTGAAATTATGCTGTTGTAAGTTAAGATTTATTGAGCCAGAGAGCAGGAAGGTGACTTTTTATCTTGCTAGTTTATATACTGGTCTGTGCACGTGTTTTTTGGATAATCTCTCTGTATTAAAAATCATTGAACAAAATACAAGCAAACAGAAGACAGATATATGATATTAAATATTTCCTCTTCCAGGTAAGTGTCCTAATTTTAAATTTTATGCTTTATTAATGATGTTTTCCAAGCAGATTTTCTGTTTTCCATGTGCTGGCAGCTGTTTGATCCAGAGTTTGGAGAATGCCTGTACCGCTACTCCCTTTCCCCCTTCATCACCCTGAAAGTCACCGTAAAGTACTGAACTTCCCATTTCTGGGGAGATGATTATGTCTGTGCCCACCTTGGGGTTAGGTATTCTCTTTTCATGCCTTGGTCGTGTTCTATACATGCATACCTACACTGTGCTTAAACCCACGAGATTTGCTGGAAAATAGTTCTTTTCCTGTGGAGTTAAGTCTGACAGATGCTCTCTGCCTTGGTTGAGAATTACATCTGTTTCCAAAGTGTGTTTCACAACTGCTTTGTCCCAGGAACCTCTAAATACTATGGAGCAGGACAGTAAGAATTTTTATACCAAATAAGCTCTTTGATTTAAAAAAAAAAAAAAAAGGCTGAAAAATAGTAGTAAAGAATTTGGGAATCAAAAAGAATGGTTAGGTTTCTGACATCTCTTGCAAGTCATGAAAATAGAAGATATATCTCCTGTTAGAGATACTAACTTACTGGTAAAAACGCTAAGTATTGTAAGACTTAAAAAGGAGAATGACCTTGTGGCTTAATGGTAGACCAGGACTGAGGAGAATCAAATCGTCCTGGTTCTTTTATAGACTTCCTGAGTGACCTTCAGCAAAATTACTCAGTGCCTCAGTTTTCTGTCAGGAATGTTTCCTTTCTCCTCTTCCCTGCTCTGTCTGTGTAGACTGATCCCCCCTCTTAAGGAGGGGGAGTTCGGGGCTCTCGGTGTGTATTGAGTGAGTTCTCTCAGTGTATATTGACAGTGGAGTCCTGATGAGCTAGTTTCTGCTTTACTAATAATCATTAAGCAATGATCCTAAGTTTGGGACTTGAATTTGTTCAATGGAACACTAACTACTGTAAGCTCCCAGAACTGAACAGTAGTTTCTGAGTAAAGCCACACAGGTACCTATCTCTGGCAGACATCAGCTGGCTGCATTCTTTCCAGATAATTTCAGAAGCTATAAATATAAGAAAAAACAACCAAGGCCCCAAATCAGAAAAACCTACTTCCTCTCTTCCTTTCCACCAGAAGTATGAAGCTTGGGTTCTGACAGATACGTGGAATGGAGCATAGCATTGATAAATTGGGGCAGATCTGCAGTGGAACATTGCCAATAATCTTGCCTAGATGTTATTTTAAAATATATTTTTAAATAACATGGGAATAATATTTACTTGTGTTTATATTCTTATATTGGCAACATCAGCATGATTTCTAATGTGATTTCCTGACTTCTAAATGATTTAACCATTGTTAATATATCATTATTTAAGAGAGCTAGGGTTCTGAGTGTGAAACACAAAATTTTATTATATACTACTGTGTATTAATGCTGGTATAGGGGTAACAAAAAACCCTGACAACCCTGACAAATTAAAATATTTTCTATGAAAAGATTTTGAAGCATTACAGTTGCTGATGCCTCACCCAACAACTGCAGATTTGGGTTTTTTTCTTTGTTACGTACTATGAAGGTCATGGATTGTATTTTTTTCTTCCTTTTTTTTTTTTTCCTTGCCTCCACCTTTGCCTCCTAGTTGAAATGACTAGAAATGTTCTCTGTTATGCCAGTGGAGATAGTGACAAAATTACTTTTTAACTGGTGTTGTCGTATCTACAAAGTGAGCACATCAAAAGGAAGAATTTGGTTTCCTGAATCTCTACTCATGAACTTTTCAACCTTGTGTTTGTTGTCACTGTTTTGTTTTGTTTTGTTTTGTTTTGTTTTCCCAACTATCGTAGGGAAAAAAGTCCAAGTGATTTTTAAATTTTTTTTTAACTGTTGTGTTGATGCTATTTAACTGTTTTTGTAACTATATACTGCAAGGTAATACAAATAGGTGTTTTACCAATTTAAAACAGTGTGATTCTTGTTAAAAGTTTAATGTACTAATGCTGCCTACATTATCTGTCAGGGCAATAAGGACACTGTCCCATTATCCTAACACTAACCTGTGAATATATTTTTCATTAGATGTAGGTTTTTTGTGGGTGTCAGTCCATCGTCTTACTTTACCACTCTTCATCTAGAAGACCTTGCAGATAAACAAAACCCCCAAATGAACTGTTTAGTGGGCAAAGTTGTGTATAATGTTTTATACAATACATGACCTTTAAAAGTCTACTTCAGAAGTGGAACGGAAAAATAATCATTAAGAAAAATTTATTTTGGCACCATAAAGTGAAGCAGTCTTGATACTACTGTGATACAAACTGAAGTTTAACGTGTAGTATATAATTCTTCCTCTCCACTTCAGTTCAGTTTGTACAAATTACATTGTCTAGCAGGGACTCAGATTTGCAAAAGTACATTTTTAATGACATTACAAAAAGATTAGTACTGACAGTTTTTTATATATATTTCCTATGTGGGGCCAACTCTTCCAGCCCATTTCCTTCAGTGATATCTGGAGAGGATCTGATAAGCTTTATACTGCTTTTCACAGGTCAAAGGGCATTGTCTTCCCCTTCACTCCAGCTGCCAACAACAAAGTCAGACATATGTTATCACCATCACACAGGAAGCTGTGAGCCTGCTTGTGTTCAACAAAGTACAAATACAGGAAGAGCGTCAGGTTAGTTAAAAGCTGATGGAGCTCTGCTAAGGTAGTATATAGCTAATAATACTATAACCCCCATAATACTGTTCTATATGCTGTGCGTGTATGGTTCAGTATTGGGGAAGGGTGGTTATCTATTGTTGACTGTTTTAATATTGCTAGAGCCTAAGCACAGATACCCGTTTAAACCCTTTTACGGGTGGTATAATCTCCTGAGGTAAGGCTGCATAATGTTAAAAGAATAGTTGCTTATTCAGTAAAGAGCAAAGCTGCAGTGGGATTAAGTGATAGTGAGTTGAACATAAAGTTCATCTGAACAGATACAATTTCACAATAACATTTGAAAAACAGAATGTGAGTTGCCTTAATTTTGTTCTAGATTCCCTCATTTTAACATACAGTATGTTGTATATCAACATTAAAATGATGTACGGTATACTAGCAAGCTCATACAATGGTCATGACATCTTAGTGTTGGTAAAAGTGGATTTTCCACTTCTCTGTAATTTTGGAATGTGCAATCAGCTTAATAGTGCTGAAGACATAAAACTCCTGATAGCCGGTGTTTTGAAACCATGTTCATTAGTGCTAAATTTGGATCAGTTTGCAGCTTGTCTTCTGTTTCCGGCACATTGTTTACTGCTTCAGGAAAGTCTTCCCAATACATTATACTAGTTCCTATCTTCTGGCTGTTGGTCAGCACAGAACAAATCAGGTCAGGCACACTGAGTTCCAACTCCTGTCTCTAAGGACCAGTTGAAGCTCTGCTATGATGTACTGCTACTACCTGGAAGTTCTAGGCCACACCATAAATAACACATAC
Organism: Ardeotis arabs; assembly: GCA_011801015.1. Lineage (NCBI taxonomy): Eukaryota > Metazoa > Chordata > Aves > Otidiformes > Otididae > Ardeotis > Ardeotis arabs. The sequence goes on along the minus strand of JAAGAY010145189.1, from coordinate 48,384 downwards.
AGATATCTGTGGGAACAGAGGACTACAGAAGTAGAGTTAAGCCCACTATTTGCCCTTGCCTTCAGGGATGTGAGGAATAGGGTCTTTGTTCCACTGGCAGTGCCAGACAGTGCCAGCACTGCATCGGTGAACTGTCTTACTGCAATTTGTCCTATCCCTCTACTTGTTATATCTTTGTTTTCACATCTTCAGTGGCTATGCCAAGAGCTTAATACACTTTCAGAAAGGCCTTAACATGGTTTGCTTCCTCTATTGAGATTGCTAGATTACTTTAAATGTGAAACCAGCACTTGAGCTTTAGCCATCCAGAAGTATAGATGCAGCATCCAGTGCTAGTGTCCTGCCACTTTGGAGTGCTGTGTAGATAGAAACAGAAAGCAGATATGAAAGTCTTGTGAACAGGTGTGATAGATGAGGAAACAGGGCCGTGTCATGACTCAGACCCAAACTTCTGTGTTCCTAGTCTGCCTGCATGTCTAGCAGGGGACAGCAAGAGCAAGAAACGGTGTGTTCACAGCAACTGAAGATGAGAGGCCATAATAAAGCTTTTTGTGTAACCCAAGGGATGGCACCACTTGGGGTAAGAGGTTGTCCCTAAAGACTACTGGCATTCAGCACTACTTTAGGTCACTGCCCTGAGGTGGAGAATAAGGGCAGCAATAATACTTACTTGAGCTTTCAGTCATGACCTAGGAGAAATAGTTACAAGGCAAGTAACTGTTACTGTTCCACTATAAACAGCTGGCCTTTACTCACTGTCCTGTTGTAATCCTGTCAGTCTCCTCTGTTTCACTTGTGAGTGAAAGTGCTCAGACAATTTCACATGATTTTATACTATGGTTATATCCTTACTGCAGACTCCATTTGTGCATGTATAAATGTCTATTTTTACAATATCTCAGAAAACTTTGTTAGGATTTTGCTGGGGGAATAGAAGAGGGAGAGGAAGTGAACTGTTAACAGTAAAGTATTAACTACCAACTGGAAAAGCAATGTCTAACCACATGACATGACAGAACTTATACCTGTGAGACAGAATGAATGGATACGTACCTGTAGTAGTGACAAGCGTGGCCAAATTTAGGAACAAGGACAGGCAACATGGAATGGAAGATAGGATATTGAATGAAAAATGAAATGAGAGTCATGGTTTTAGCCAAGAGTATGTCCATATCACTAGACACCTGCTGTAAGCTTGGCTAAAAACAATGTACCTTTCTGTAGTCTCAAACTGAGATTCATCACTATTGCTATTTGGAAGTAATACTTGGCATCCCTTCTTGTTAGCTAAAATACAAATGCTGAAAAAGCTATGCTCAGGAGGAGTATGATTCTACAGGAAATATGACTGGCATTTTTCTTCTGCAGTCTTAGAATCGTTTTGAGTGCTCAGTCTTCTGAGCAAAGATAGACAATGGACTAATTTGAGTTGAACAGCTGAGATCCAGTGATTTGGTTTAGATAAGGTCTGAGTAGGTAGGCTATTTGAATGTACAATTGATCATCTTAATTACTCTGAACCTTTTGATCTTTGTCTGCCTTTATCTACAGTTCACAGAAATGGCATTAAACACTTCTAGTTCTGATATTTGAGAAGACTGATTCTTAACAGTACTGTTCAAAAGCTCTGTATTGTTTAATACAGATGTCTGTAAACCCCGGTGAAACTCTGAACTGTATAGACATGCAAACTGGAGATACTGGAGATGCTCTGAAGAAAAAAAGGTTTTCAAACACATCTCATGACTTTGCCCTTTCCTGACAATCCATTTTGTGAAACAAGTAAGAGCACTTTTCTGTCTTGATTGCCTTATATTTATGAAACTTTACATAGATAACTTTGGAATATCATCAATGCATGAAGGGGTAGTTCAGAGCATTTGTAGCTTGAAAATTTTCAGCAAGTAGTTTGCACAGGCACTTTAGGTGTTGCTCTGCATGTTGGAAGCAATAGGCGCTCTCCTAGTTATGCTCAGTGGAAGGCTTGTTAGCTTAGACCAGTATGGCTGTACAGAGTTGTCAGCCCATCAGAGCTCTGAACTTCCATCAGGTTCTGGACCACAAATGCTTCTTCAGTCTGCAGAGCAGAAACAAACCACTTCCAGGATTTATTCTAAAATCATGATACTTGCTGAGACAAGAGTGAGTCTGCTGCTAGGATTATCAGCTGAAGAAGGGACACCATACCAAGAGATAGTCAGACTGCTAAGGAGCTGAGAAGGGATGCTACCAGACAACAGCTCCCCTCAACTGAGAGCTAAATGTTAAGGAGTGAGAAGTAAGCTGTGTGAGTAATTTGGGCTGGCAATTGTGCCCTACTGTGCTGGTTTTCAAAACCAAGCAAAAAAAGAGGGAAGAAATAAATGATAAACTGGATGAATTTACATTGTATAGGTATTGCATACTCAAAACATCTACAATGTATTTTACCTACCTGTGGGTAAAATCTTGAATTAGAAATTATACAGGAAGGAAGGATCCATCTAATCCTTTTGAACCCTGATAATTTACCCTTTACCTGGTATCCTGTGTTGGTTCTGAAAGTCATTAGCTTTCTGATACCTTAAATAGGTGTCTCAAAACTTTCCATTAACGGCAGTGAAAATTGATGCTGGTGATTTCCCAATAGACCAGTATTACATGGGCACTGCATTTATCCATTTGTAGAGTCAGTAAGTCAGTGTAAGATAAGGTGGTATTCAGTTCATTGGTGAAATGTAATTTCTGAGATACAAAGTCTGTGAGTAGTTTCATATATTTATCTAAATAGATGCAGATACAGAGATATGTCGGACCAGGTCAAATTTTAATGGGCATTTTGTGTATATGTTCCTCCATTTTTAGTCCCTTGCCCTTCTGCAAATCATATTCATGAAGAATGTGTGCTAAAAGTGCTCTGATTAAAGAGAAGTTGCTAGTATTATGGTGATCCTGAAAGCTATGTTTATTATACACCACAGGAATAAAAAGTTATATCAAAATTGCTTTTTATATCCATGAGTCATTTGGATTATACCAGAGGATTTCCATGGCAAGGAAAAATTCCTAGATGGCAAAGCCAGTGGAGCATTTTTGTATCCACTGCTTGAGATATACTAGGCATACAAACAGTTTTTAAGTAACAGAGGTGGAAGGAATTCATAAAACACTTCATAAACATTCATAAAACAAAAAAACCATTCATAAACACTTCTTAATCTTAAGTTGTGCAATTTTGTCTGGTGGCTACCTTTCTATCTAGGTTAACATGGAGAATCATGACTAAAGGAAGCCAAAGAACTGTTACTCAGAGAGCAAGCAGCAACAGAATACTGTTGCTGCACTGCGATGCTTTTCTTCATGTGACATCTGTACTGATGTCGGGAAGAAGTCGGCAAAAAAATGGGTCAGTCTAAGTTATTTAATTCCAGTATCACAATCTTTCTAAAGGAATTTTATTTGGATGGAAAGCTACTTCAAACTGCACGGTATCCCATTGTGAAACTGTGCTTGTTTTCTGATCATTTGTCACAAGAGGGGGTTGGAGTTCTTTGCAGTTTATAAAAGCTGATGTTCTGCAGTAACTAGGAGAGGGTGGTTTGGTTGGGGTTTGTCTTTTGGGGTTTTTTGAGGGAAAAAGAAGTCCTTGTTATGGGCTTATTGTTGGACTATACTTTTTGAAATAATAGAATATAAAATTGTGGAAAAGCTTAGGTCAAAACAATGAGCAGTTAGTAAGAAAACAGTTGTTCCATACTGGGTTTTATTTTGTACTTCAATGGCAAATCTATAATTGTAAAAATTATGATGTACAAAGCATTCTTGGACATGGTCATACTGGTAAGCAGTGAAATTCATGGAATAGGAGATGGGAGGAAATTTCTGTGAGAAACTTCATTTCTTTAGGGAACTGTCACAAGGTGAATCTGAGTCACTAGTTAACCAGGCTAAAGTAAGTGAAATAATGATGCTTTGCCCACCTGAGACACTATCCCTATTCATGCTGGTATTTGTAGGATGCCAAGATCTGGTATAAAGGCTCTCCTCTTGTTTTGTGGTAGAGTGACAAATATCATTGCCCTATTTCAGAATCATAGAATCATAGAATGGTTTGGGTTGGAAGGGACCTTCAAAGGTCATCTAGTCCAACCCCCCTGGCAAGGAGCAGGGACATCCCCCACTAGATCAGGTTGCTCAGAGCCCCATCCAGCCTGGCCTTGAATGTTTCCAGGGATGGGGCATCCACCACCTCTCTGGATAACCTGTTCCAGAGTTCTACAACTCTCATCGTGAAAAATTTTTTCCTAATATCCAATCTAAATCTACCTCCCTCTATTTTAAAACCATTACCCCTAGTCCTGTCACAACAGGCCCTACTGAACAGCCTCTCCCCGTCTTTCTTGTAGGCCCCCTTGAGGTACTGGAAGACCGCTATCAGGTCTCCCTGGAGCCTCCTCTTCTCCAGACTGAACAGCCCCAACTCTCTCAGCCTGCCCTCATAGGAGAGGTGCTCCATCCCTCTTATCATCTTTGTGGCCCTCCTCTGGACCTTCTCCAGCTGGTCCATGTCCTTCTTATGTTGGGGGCTCCAGAACTGGACACAGTGATTCCAGAACTGGAATCACTGTGAACAGGTTTTGGAAAAAGTAATAATAGAACTCTAGGTCCATTTTTTTTTTTCTGGATAATTTCTGAAGACTCTGACAGGTTAGGGGATTCTATACATCCCTGTTTCATTCACTTCTAAGCATGCAGATCCAGGAGGAGGAGTGCATTCTTGGAAATGCTTGGGAAAAAGCATAGACAGTGTTATGAAAACAGCTAAGCCTCCACTTTTCATAATGAAAGAGGAGGATGTGACTGAGGAGATGGTGTCTTTCACGTTTGGTGAAGAAAAGGTTTTGAAAGGTTTCTTCTTTGGGTTTAGAAATGAAAAGAGATGTCTCAAATGGCAAATTATTGCAAAGACTTTGTTTCGATCAGTAGTGAATTATTATGATGCAAGTAAGATAATGCAGAGGTCCTGTTTCTGCCTGTAGGGAAATCTAAACCTCCTTGTTCTTTATAATTCTGGGAGGAACTTAGTCATTTCTCTTTGAAGTGTTTGTATACATGCCCTTAATACTTAGGAAAACTTTTCCACTCAAAGCTACATTAGCCACATTCTGTGTTTCTATAGTGTTGTATAGTCTATATTAGCCGCCTGTAAGCATCATGAGGGTTGGGCCTTCCTCTAGAAACTCTCACCATGTGGCAGTAAATGGATTTCGTATCTTGCATGTCTGGCAGCAACTCAAGATTTTTTTAAAAATATCAGCAGTGCTCCTGGAAGATCTCTGTACACAGCTGAGTGACTTTGCAGGGCTGTGACAGTGTTTTTTCATTTTTTGCCTTTAAATTTCCAGTCTCTGAGAACATTTATTATGTGAGTTTTCTTAGAATTAAAGAGAATACAAAAAAAATGCAATATTTTTAGGAAAGAAATGGTTTTCAAGGTAACAGCACATATACTTTGAGAAATACTACTTTAATGAATGCAAAGTCAGAAAGAATAATTTTTAACCATTGTTAACACATACAAAAGCATACAGTCAGAAGACTATATGCATCCCTTGTGAGGAACAGCACTTTGGAGGCCCCCTTTTTGTTCCTGAAAAGGAAGACATCTTTTTCCTTTCAGCTTTTCTTAGTTTACTTTGATATTCTGTTAAAAATCACAACCAAAAAAGGAAAAAGGAGAAAATAATAAAAGAAAAAAATCTCTTGAGCATTGTGCTGGTGAAAAAAAAACCTAACTTACACTTAAGAGGGTTTTGTCTTAGATCTACTGAAGAATTAAAGAGGGATTATATCCTCACTCTTATCTCCTGCTGTCATTGGGTACAGCTGAGTTCACAAATCAAATGTAGGGCATCATAAAAACTTGCCACAATGTGAACTACAATTTGCTTTGTATTCACTCCTGGGAACTTTGAACAAAGGTCAGCACAAGTTTCATTACCCCTCCCGTTTGCATTTTCCCACACTTTTCTTTTTCCCACACTTGACTGAATCTATATAGTGCTTGCTTATGATTGTCATAGTGATTTATATTTAAAATGTGACACACATTTTTGAACTCAAATATTATGCAGATTCATGACTGGATTATTTATGAGACTGTCACTAATTCTGTCCTGTGTCTGTCAGTAAAGTGAGGACTCTTTCTCTCTTTCCTCCTCTTGTTTTCAAGTCAGAAATACTTCTCCTTACAGTTGCAATGGAGTTTAAATTTTTTTTTTCTTATTTTTTTTCCCCAGCAGTGAATTTTCTTTAGAACACGGCTTGAACATGCACATTTTCTTCAGTACTACTTTCTTGTGACTAAGAATTCAAAATGCTAGGGTAGGCACTGCCACATGAATTGTGGACTGCACCTCATTTACCTCCGTGTAGCTTATTTGTTTGAACCTTGGTCCCCAGCTGATGTGAAGAAGACTGACAAAACCTTATTGTTTTGGCAGAGATTACTATCTCTAGGAACATGACACATAAAGACAAAAGAAAAAAAAAAGTTCTATTTTTTAAATTTCTGTTTGAAATGTTAGTTAAAGACTATATCATTCACTTTACTAAGTGAGAAATTCCTAGTTCTTTGTTATATGTGATAGAGTTCCAAATTTTCTAGAGGTTTTAAAAACAGCTGGTAATAGAAAAGGTTCTTGTAGGTCATGATCTTCCCATCATAAACTCTTTGCTCTGTTCTTCAGCTGTTCAAATAAACATACCTCTGCTTCTTATCTTCCTGCTGAGAAATTAGTACATGAGCCCAAAGAAGCAGGTGTCATACTACACTACCAAGCAGAATAGTGTTTTATTTGGAAGACCTTTCTACTGGCACTGTTAGTTTTTACTTATTGTCTTTAATATTAAAGCTATCAAGTTTTAAAGAACTTAGAAGGGTGAAAGTTAACAGGGAAACTTAGTATATTTGTATATCTTTTAAGACAAATGTGTGTTTGACCAGTATAATTATTGCTCCGTTGACCCTGCTTTGAGCAGGAGGTTGGCCTACATTAACAACTGTGGGTTCCTTCCAGCCTGAATGACTTTATTATTCTATGCTGGCGACAGTTACTGTGTGATACGAGTAATCCATTTATCCTAGACAGGTAAGGCTGATAAAAGACCAGATGGCCCCATCAGCTGTTGGTTCTATTTTGTAGGTATTGTTTTCATGTTGCCTTTTGGTGGTCTGCATACAGCCAGAGCTCCTCATGCGACATGGAATCCTGTTACTCTCAGGTGAAATTTTTATACAATCTGAGCAATGAACCAAATAGAGTGATGGTGGCACAATGACATGTTCAGCTCTGGAATACCAAAATCCAGCGAATTTGTATTGACACCAAAGTGATGCTATCCTGTCATCTTGAATATCCTGTGGTAAGAACAATCTAAACTGCTTTGGAATATAATATGAATAGTACATATAATATCAACAGCACAAACCATACTGTGTATTCGAGAAAGCCCATTTTAAGACTGCACAGAGAAGGGCATCAGGCAAAACAAACCAAGTTTTATTACATCCTGTTCTGTTAAATAAACTTATTTCCTCGTTTTCAGCACAGCTAAGATGCAATTATAGTGGCTATAACTACTCCTAAGTAAAAATACATTCAAGAGGAAGATTGAAAATAATTTCTGTGATGTATTTTAGTTCTAAAGTGATTAAACAAAAATCAGCAAGCAAAGCTCACTGTTTTTAGCCTAAAGCTTTTTATATTACTATTCTTTTGACACAAAGAAATTAATGAAAAAACTGGTTAATTTTCCGTGTGAAGAGTGCCATAGAAATTGGACACTTCAGGAATTTTTTTTTTTGGGAAAATAAGTCAATCAGACCTTCTCTGCCAAAAATTCAGAATTAATGGTAAGAAAAATTAATATTTTCTGAAGAAGAGCACTTGATTAAAATTTCCTGACCAGTTTTAGTTACAATTATTTTATTTGATAATCCTTGTATTACTGCAAAGTGATTAACTAGGTAAAAAATTAGACAGTCAAGAGCAGTTTCTCTGGTGGCATTTATTAGCTGTGGGAAAGTCACCTTTTGGAATTACATTTTGCAAATGTAATTCCAGTAGCATGAAGGTTGTAAGCACTACGGTTTCTATAATTAAGTGTACCTTGACTTGCTCTTTTTTGAATTAGTTATATTTTTCTATTATAAGGGTGTTATTTCCAGTATTTTGTTCCCATGGGAAGTTTTATTTATCAGCCTCATCTGATGCCTTTTTATGAGAATGTACACTCAACTCTTTGCTAAGTTAACTGATTAGTTAGTATCAAATATCACCATCTGTTCTTATTATCTGACAAAAATACAGATGATCAGGCTAGAGGTGCCGTATGTCGGTGTGAGTTTAAAGTTCAGATGTTAGATAGACTGGCATAAGCTGTATCTTCCTTCCTACCATAGAATTTGAGTGAGAAAAGGATTAGAGGTGCTGCTTCTGTAGCTTGTTCCTGTTTCATTGCGAAGACACACCCTCAAAATGTGGAGAGCGAACATCTTTCTCGTGAATGCAGACTTGAGTGCTGTGATTATCTTTGTTTGATCTCTAGACCAATTTGCTTTCTGCAAACATTTGCTATATGGATGCTGTGGGGCATCATGAGAATGGAGTTAAAATCTGGGAGAGGAGCCTCCAGAGCTGCTGAGATTTACTTTTAGTTAGCAGCTGAGCTTTGTGTGGTGCCATAAATCAGGTAGCCATAAAAAGAAAAATCATTACACAATTCAGAAGGAAGTGGAAGATGATAAACTCCTGTTTACAGCCTGAGTGACTTCCTTTCAAACCCGCCACCTCCTTTAGGAAATAGAAAAATCACCCTAAGCTTTTTAACAAATTAAGTCTTTTGAATATATTCAATACATATTCATTCCTGTTGTGATGGAGCATAGACACTTCAGCTGGGGACTCTGGGGCTCATTGTACTGGGCATTGAAAAGGCTGATCTGGCTCTAAAGGCTTCACATTTTCATTACCAGACAGAGAAGGGAGAAGTCTTTCTCCTTCCTGCCTACTCCTCCAGCTGTAGGGTATTTGATGCTAGTCTGTAATGGTGGCTAAGGAAGCTTCTGAAAGATCCTTTTCTTGCTGAGGAACCACGCAATTACAATATGGCCGCTCAGTCTGTAAATGGATTTTCAGTAAGAGCAAAGCTGCTAAAACTTGTGTATAGTTGCTCTGCTTCATTAAAATGCTGGAACCCAACACAGCTTTTAAATCAAGGCCCAAAGCACTGCATGGAGGTGGGCTGTAGTATTCAGTTTGACTGTGTTCTGTCATTCATTGTAAGGGAAATTGATATAATGTGTTCGTCAATAAGATAAAACTTAACTGGTGGCTGTCAATAATATTGCATGGTATTATTGTAGTGTTTAGGAACTCTGTTCTTGGGCTCTGCGTCTGTTGTGCCACACGGGGGATCATACAGTACAAGTGACTGGCCTTGCATTAGAAAGTTTGTAATCTACATGTAAGAGAAGAGACAACAGACCAATACAGACAAAGAATTGATTAAATGTTTAAGACGACAGATAAAAAATCCTGAAGAAGTACATATAAAGAAACTTGCTCTTGAACCCTGGAGTGCCTTTTATCCCGCTTTCCCAGGAACAGAAACCAGAAAACTCTAAAGCTTCAGCATTTGAGTAAAACAAATAACTTATTTTAAAATCCAGTCACTTAAACAGTTTCTCATGGTCAGCCATCAATAAGCTAGATGACATCATGTGATTTCTTACTAGTTTAGTGTTCTCTGTTTAACTGCGGTATGAGGGAATATGAAGAAATGAGCGGAGTTTTTATAGAGTTTGCTGCTTAGTCTTCAAATCATGAAGTTAGACCTCCGCCTAATAGTATGAAAGGATGTGAGAAGTGTTCAGTGTTTTAATCTGTGTGCTTTCTACAGAGAATACGGTTTTTCAGTCCGCCCCAACTGCTATGCCTGCCTCTCTAAATTATGTTATTCTGACTAACATAAGCACATAAAATTTTCCTTTATTAATAGCAACCAGTGTTAGATGTGATCATAAAATACATATCTTCATTTGTAGCTTGGATTTTAGAAATCCTCATAGACCAATTGAGGAAGTGTAAAGAGACCAACCCGAAATGTCCTGGGAGAATTTCCAAAGAAAGCAAAGCAGCAAGAAACAGAAATCAAAATAACATCTTTCATTTTCTCTGCCCTAAATTCTTAGAACACAACTACTGTTTCAACTTTCTTGCAAAATCACACTGTTATCATTTTTGTATTTTGTAGCTACTGTAAACTGAGAAATGTTTCAAGCTGTAGTTGGGGACTCTCTCTGTTCCCACTTCTTCAGCCCCTGTCCCCCTGCTGTTTTTAATACTGAGTGCCTGCTTGAGCTTACCTAGAGAGCAGGCCTGACAACTGAGAAAGGAAATACATGCAGCCAGCTGTAGTCTCCACTCCCCTTATCTTCCTTCCCGAATCTAAAGAGGACTGTGACTTGTGTAAACTGGATTGCATAGGATTTGGTAGTTTTCTCGCTGTTGCTAGCATAACTTTTGCTCTTGCCTGTTCATGGCCGGCTTTGTCTTCAAATCAGTTTGTGATGCTCACCCTACTTAGAGCAAGACACTGTTCCAAAAATTAAGTCGCAAGAGAATCTAAGCTGAAAAAGTATTCTCAAGGGATTGTGCAGAAAGCTTGCTTATAAATTTTGCGAGTGAGTTCCTTAATTCTTATCTTGGTATTTAGATCTGTGATTTATTATCACAGATCAAGATAGCATGAGATATCAGGATAATAAAATTAATAGGTTTAGCTTTCTCTACTGGATAGAGTTAATTCATTTTTACTTATAGAAAGGTGGGTCCCTGATGGAATTTTGCTGTGTCACTATTACGATTTTGTAGTCCTAGTGATTTTTTTCCTGATTATTCAAAACATTTAAAAGTTAGAATTTAAGATGTGACATCAAAACTTCCCATGGTAAGCAAAACTTCCTAATGCTACACATATTAAAATAATCATTCTGTTGCACGTAGTGGTACTAGTCGTGTTGTTTACAGCTTGATGTGCACTTAAGTGATTTACTGAAGACTAGCCAATGTATTCTATTATCTCACCTAATGCATCTTTTTTATAATGCTGTTGCAGGTGAATATATATGGATAGAGGATAGGGAATTACAGATTCCTGCAATGAGTGTTTAGAAGATTAATCTTAATAAAATAATTGATCAACAACACACATTGATAGTGATTAATTCTTAAACTTTATTATTCATAAAAAATTGTTGGTTTATAACGTGTATTAGCACTGAGCATACAATACTACAGAGCTAATGCCATATAGTTAGGACTGATGATGAAATCCTTGGTGGCTCTCAGTCTCTGAGATCAAGGTGATCACTTCTTTCTTCTCTACTTTTCCTTGACACTGTGTGATGTTCTTAAGCTGTTACACACTCCCTCCCAAAGGGGTTATCTCAGTACTGCATATCTTGGTTTTAGCTTTGCTGATTGTCCTTCTTGTGCAGTAAGGAGGTTGTTCTGCTTATTTTGTCTGACAGCTGTGGTTACTTGAATGCTTGCTACGTTTACTCATTCACCTGTCTTTGCCTGTTTGGTGGTCACATTGATTATGTATTTCTGTAAGGTTTTTGTACGTTTTGTCCAGTTATGCCATCGCAGTGTTAGGAAATGCTTAGATACTGTGGTTAGTTTTGTCTACTGATATTTGGGTCCAAGGCAAGCAAATATTAATTATATCCTGATTAGTTACGATTTATTTGTGTTAAAAGGCCTCTATTTTGCCTACAATGCAAATATAAGCTAAGATCCTTAACAATTTCTCTTAAGCTAGAAAACTTGCTGTAAATTTTTGATAAAATTATATAGCAGATGAGAGCCATATGAAAAAAAAATATTAATAGATTCAGTTTAATCTCTCTCCTGGAAACATGGAATAAAAAGTTTTATGGAGTATTTTTTTAGGTTTATCCCCTTACTAGTACTGTTCACTTTTCTATAACAAGATTGTGATGCCTGGCACAATACATGGTGCAAAACTGGAATCTGGGATATAGTCATGAGACACTTCAGAAGTTCTTTTCATTCTAAATATTCATATAACCAGGCCCTGTAACTATTTAGACGAAAGTGCTGGAATCTCACTCAGTGATAGGCAGATCTCGGTGTTGCTCCTGTCTCCCTGGGGCACGTTTTTCTTCCTTCCACGTACTTTTCTGAAGCAGAAGTTGACCTCACAGTGTCACACCAGCACCTACTTCTTTCAGTGACTGTCTTCTCCCCCTAGCAACTACAACTGGCAGCAACTGTTTGCGTTAGGCTAAGGCAGACACAAGAGGAGGCTTTTAGCTGTTGGAAGAGCTTGCATTGCTCAAGCAGCTGTTCCTGATGTTCCCTGGGGAAAAGTCAGAAATCTGGATGGAAGCCACTTGGACCACATGAATTTGGGTGTCTTTCACATAAAGTGAATACATTATACTTTCTAAGAGGTTCTAGCAACTTTTAAAGCTTATTTAAGAAAAGGCTATCGATTGTCAAAGTATGAACATAAAGTAATTTCTAAATTGCCGCTTTTTCGTCAATTCTACATGTGCCTCTTTTTTTAAAATTAATTTTTAAACACTACTGCAAAACATTAGGTTCTAAACAGGTTTTTCTAATTAAGCCGTTTCTTATCATAGAATAGTTTGGAGTGGAAGGGACCTTTCAAGGCCATTAGTTGAACCCCCCCTGCAAGGTTGCTCAGAGCCTCTTCCAGCCCCTTCCAGCCTGGCCTTGAATGTTCCCAGGAATGGGGCATCCACCACCTCTCTGGGCACCCTGTGCCAGTGCTTCACCACCCTCATTGTACAAAATTTTTTCCTTTTATCCAGTCTAAATCTGCCCTCTTTTAGTTTAAAACCATTACCCCTCATCCTATCGCAACAGGCCCTGATAAAAAGTTTCTTTCTCATCTTTCTCCATCTTTTCCCATCTTTCTCATAAGGCCCCTTTAAGTATTGGAAGGCCACAATGGGGTCTTTCTGGAGCCTTCTCTTCTCCAAGCTGAATAGCCCCAACTCTCTCCGCCTGTCCTCACAGGAGCGGTACTCCAGCCCTCTTATCATCTTCGTCACACTCCTCTGGACTCACTCCAATACATCCATGTCCTTCTTATGTTGGGAGCTCCAGAGCTGGATGCAGTTCTCCAGGTGGGGTCACACCAGGGCAGAGCAGAGGGGGAGAATCACCTCCCTCAACCTGCTGGCCATGCTCCTCTTGATGCAGCCCAGGATGCCGTTGGCCTTCTGGGCCGCAAGGGCTCATTGCCGGCTCATGTTGAGCTTCTCATCTACCAGCACTCCCAAGTCCTTCTCCTCAGGGCTGCTCTCGATCCATTCTTCACCCAGCCTGTATTTGTGCCTGGGATTGCCACAACCCAGATACAGGACCTTGCACTTGGCCTGGTTGAACTTCATGAGGTTTGCATGGGCCCACCTCTCCAGCATCCCTCCCCTCCAGCGTGTCGACAGCACCACACAGCTTGGTGTCGTTGGTGAACTTGCTGAGGGTGCACTCAGTCCCACTGTCCATGTCACTGACAAACATGTTAAACAGTGCCAGACCCAATACCAATCCCTGAGAAATGCCACTTGTCACCGGTCTCTACCAGTTAATAAGAAATAAAAAATGAAAATGCAAACATCCACTCGTTATTCTTGTTGAAGAGCTACTACAGTAGCTTACAAGTTGTCTCCCAATCAGCCAAACAATGATTCAGCTAGTTGATTTGTGATGTGGATGATGAAATTCTTTTTCACTGCCTTGTATGAATTTCCCTTAAAGCTAGCTAATTCCACAAGGCAGGCAAATTATTTCAGATTTTTTGAATGGGGTAAATAATATACTTCCCTAGATTAGGACTGTAGTATATAATGAGACCGTTAGATCTCACACACAGGTTTTGTAGCTAGCATGTTATGTCCAGTGGATACAATCAAACGTAGTATCCTGCTGCTGGAAAGCCACTTGTGCCTGTCAGCACATCTGTCCAGGCAGAACAGAGACATTGATACCACACTTGCCTGTTCTTGTGTTCTCCCTAGACTAGCACCTTTTTCTGTATTGGTGCTTGGCATATTGAAGTAGAAATGTTGAAGATGGCTGAATAAGTAATACAAGGCTTTTCAGTGCACATCTTACATAGTCTCAAACATCTCTTTGAAAGTAATGAGTGATTTGTCTTGGTTGGTGATTCAAAATGATTGGGAAAAAATCCTATCTAACTTAATCAAGTAAGCTTTTGCATTAAAAGACTGTGTAAGGCAGAGGAAACAACAGCATCGGCAGACCAACTTGTGTTGAGTTGCCTTATGAATTTTGGGATAGAAGGTGTTTATTATACATGGGCTTGCACAGTGAGCTGCACGTGTTCTAAGTTGACTCTGTCCTCTTCCCCCCAAACTTGTTTGTTGTTGCTGGCTTAGTACTGTACTCAGGGTTTACCTTGAAGGCTGTTCATAGTCTTGAGCAGGTTGTTCATGGCTTGTGTGGGACTGCAAGAGCCCCTTGGAGCATAAATGCTGCAGAGTACGCACCTTTTGCTTTTAACTGCAGCTAGATGTGCCAGGAGCCAGTAATGATCTGAGAAAGTTCTGGCTTCTGAAATGAATTATTTTGCTTTAGACAAGTGTGGAAAATGTCTATCTTGTGTTTCGAATGTTGTATGTGTCAGCACCAATGGAGACCTTCTGTCTCTGAATCAGACACAGTGCAATGTGAGTTTGGTGAATGTAGCTCAAAGACATAGAGCTACAATCTGGTGGACTGTTTTCCTTCTTGACAATATAGCTGCTAATGTTTCAAGTTCTTTGATTAACAAACCATGCCTATAAATAATTATATCAGCTATGCGTAATAATTATATAATTGTATTGGCTAGTTTATTTCTATTTTTGCCTGTCAATGTAAAGTTCACACATTAATATTACTGAGTACCCCGAAGTGTCCCTTTAATTCCCTAATGTGCCCCATAAAAATGCATCTCTGTAATATCTTAAAGGAGAGTATGGCTGTAACAGTTAATAAACCTAATATTTTATCTATTTTCTCTTCAGCCTCCTTAGGACCTTCTCTCAAACTAGAGAGCAAATATAAACTTTGTGGCATTTCCTGGAAGCCAGTAACAGTTCGTGTTAAAATAATGCTTATCATGTAAAGATTACAGTAAGTAGCAACTATAGTTTCTCTTAACCAACACATAAGGAATAATTTATTCCTCTGTTCTGAGTTTGATGAGCTTTATGAATGGAACAGAAATGTTGTTCTCATTAGCTGTTGGTTGTTTTTAACAGTATCCACTGAAGCTTTTGGCTTACTTTTCAAAGGGATTTGAAAATATACTCCCATGAGATTCAAGTATGGTGAGTTACATTTTTAAATAATCCAGACACATGCACTGTTTTCTTAATGTTCATTTTAATTGTGGTATCCAGGATCAAAAAAAGGACATAGATTGTGTTTGCCCCTCTTTTCTTCCCTGCAGACATATGCACATCTGGAGTGTTTAAAAAAATCTGTTACAATATGAAGTTAAGAGATTTTTTGTAATGTTAATACTGGAAATCTTTGTGGTGATTTTTTGCCTGTAGTTTATTAAGCAAGCTTATAATATTTGTACCACATGTAGGAAAATCATTGTTACAGATCATCATGCTTACCTTTCAGTTCTGTTTCTTGGAGATATTTTTTTTTTCTAAATTAGAGATTGAAAATGGCCCTATTGATCCTCAATGGTTTGGAACTGTTGTTCGGTAAAATGCAATTTGCAAAGTAAGTTGGAACCACAATAAAGGGATTTTCTAGGGCTGTTCTTTCAGAGCATTCTGAAAGGAGTGGTGCATTTGGACTACAGTTCTGCAAGCTGTGAATGCCACTCTTTGAAGTGTTTGAGTCTTCAAAATCCCTTGGTAGCCTCTGGGTACATACCATGTTTTTTAGTTCTGAGAATTTGGTCCTGCGTGGCTGACTGGTTCAGAATGGAACTCTTCACCAGTCTCTTCTCCTTACACCCCTCTTTGGCCCCGTATCCGGAACGCTAGTTTCTATGAGAACACGGTGCGTATGTTCTCATTATTGTGTAGGGCTGCCATTTTGCTTTCATTTTCACCAGGGCATTAGTAAGGACTAACAACAACTGTATGATTTCCTGTTGTGACTGAGATGAGAATATACGCTTTTTCTCTGTGCCCTACTGGGAGAAAGAAAAATAGTATGAGCACTTCTGAAACGACTGAAGGGCAGAGACAGGAGTATACTGAGAAATGACTCTCAACTGATCCAAAGAAAATACCTGCAGCTGTATGTGAAGTAATTGCAGATAGAAAAGGTTACAGTCTTGCTCAAGTACTTCTTTCTGCTTGTTCTATGACTATAATTATTTCAGTGTATTTGTGTTGGTCACTGAAATGATTTGTTCTGGTAGCACTAATGCCAGGTAGTTTCCCCACATTTCTCCCCCTCCTCACTTTTTTGAGGCACAGTGGTGTTTTAAAATCAAAGCTAGACATACAAAGCCACCACCAAGGATACCAGAATTACATATTTAACTCACAACAGCAAATTTTAAATGTCACTGATACTGAACTGTGTAGTATTATTTAACTATATAGGTTTATATTGCTTGTGAAAGCCAATCAATGAAGAATTATCTTTGACATAAATGACAGTCATCTGCATTTTGCTTTTTCACCACTAAGTTCTCCACTGGCTTCTTGTATTGCCTTGAAGATTATTGGGGTTGTTCAGCGTGGAGCAGAGAAGGCTCCGGGGAGACCCTATTGCGGCCTTCCGGTACCTCAAGGGGGATTGTAAGAAAGATGAGGACAAACTTTTTAGCAGGGCCTGTTGCGATAGGGCAAGGGGTAGTGGTTTTAAACTAGAAGGAGGTAGATTTAGATTAGACATAAGGAAGAAAGCTTTTACACTGAGGGTGGTGGAACACTGGCCCAGGTTGCCCAGAGAGGCAGTGGATGCCCCATCCCTGGAAACGTTCCAGGCCAGGTTGGACGGGGCTCTGAGCAACCTGATCTGGTTGGAGATGTCCCTGCTCCCTGCAGGGGGGTTGGACTGGATGGCTTTAAAGGTCCCTTCCAACCCAAACCATTCTGTGATTCTATGATTCTACGATTCTCTAACTTATAATGTTTTTTCTCATTTTATCTTTATAATATCTATAATTTCTTTAAAAGCATCCTACTTTTCAAATGTGACTGTCAGTGTATGTCATTGTGTAAATACTAGATGTCATTAAATGTCCTTATTTTAAACATTAAATCCTGTGCAGATTCATTACCTGGCAGATAAGCATTTTAGCCAGTGGACAAGAATATGTTTCTTTTTCAAGACAAGTTTTGTCCTGAGGACCTATATTATAAAGCTAGCATACCCTAGGAAAGGCACACAGTTAGGCTGTTCAGCAAACCTTCAGCACTCTCAAGCCACTTTTATGTTAAAATATAATACAAAAACTCATCTGTACTATTTATTGCACAACTAGATTTTAAGCCACACAATCTCTTACTGATTAAATTTCCTAATTAAATAATGCAGCTTTGCAAAACACTTGCAACCACAATCGAAGTTGGCTGACTTTTTCTTTGGTTTGTTTTTTTTTAAATACAAGCATAAAATTCAAAAGCAGTTTTCTTGGAATGTGAGTCGTCTTTTGAGTAATCCGTGAGTAATTCAATGATTCTGCATCGAACTCTAGCAAAAAGAAACTTTTAAGTATGGGAACTTACTGATGCTATGAATTTGAACAACTGTTTAGAGAAGCTTCAGTAAAGTCATAAAAAAAAAAAATCTGTCTCTTGCAGTAGATGTTCTATTTGACCTGTTTCTGCAGCTAACAGCTATTTTTAAACCAGTCACTTAAATTCAGAAAAGTAATAAGCAGTGAATGAATAGACTCTACCTTCCATTTAATGTTAAACAATTTAAAATGAAATCTGTTAATTATTTATAGGAAAAAGACATAGTTATTAAATTGTGGAATGCAGGTTTAGGCACAAATATTAAAGGCAAAGATTGAGCAAGTACTTAAAAAGACATCTCTATTATCTGTGGAATTTTTATTAGATTTACAGTTCCAATTTTTATGTTTATTCAAATCCAGATCTTTACCTGCAAGCCACAGACTCCTTCTGTCAAAGTGTATAACTTACAGTAAACATTTGTGTGAATATCAACAAAACTTTCACAAGTCAGTAGTTTTAATAATCACATAACTACAAAAGCTGCAATAGCTTGAAATACATTCCTTTTACATGCTGTAGTGCTGTTCTGAAGGGGAAGTTCTTTAAAATCGTCCATATCTGATTAAACCCCACCCAGTCTAGTCCTTCTGAAGATGCTGTAGAGCTATCTCCTAAAAGGATATCTTTAATTAGAGAGATGCCCTGCTAGGCAAAATGATCTCCTAACCCTGCAGGATTGGAACAGTGAGTGACAGGAAAGAAGCATCTCTATTTTGATGTGAGGGACTCCTACACAGAGGAAGGAAAAATCTCATCAGGAGACCTTCCATCTGCTTCAGGATGTACTGAAATTGAAAGGATTGCATGTTCCAAGGACACAATTGTACATACTTTTAACTGTGCTGTGTGAAGGGATTTCTTTTCTCCACATCACTAGGCTGACAATAGTTTTCTCTAAATTGGTTAGTCTAAGAGATTACTAGAAATTCCAGTTGCAATCACCTTCTGATTTAATATCCTAACCATCATCCTGTACTAAATTCTGGTCTAAATCTCCTATACTTTCCTTGCTGCTGCTGTTCCATTTTGTACAACATCAGTAAGTAATCACTACGCATGAATGACAGTGACTTAGGACTACCATGGTAGTGCTAATACTCCTTTGCAAATAGGACACTGTGGCCTGCTCCCTCACTTCCCTGTGTAATTTGTGAAATTAGCATTGTTTTTTTGCTTATAAATGATTCAAAACAAAGTAGTTCTAAAAGGATGAAAACCTTTCCTCTGACTTTGTGAATATGTTCTAGTCAAACCCTGGGTAAGTTTTTCAATATACAGTAGATAGTCTTATTGATGTAATTTTCTTTGTGATCTGCCTACTAAATTCAGAGCTAAAATTCGTATAAAGCAACTTACCAGTAGAACCAAAGCACCTATAAATGAGGACAGGGAGAACATTATTTTTTATAAATAGGAACTATTTGTTTAATCTACTCAGCACAAGCATTTTCTATATTCAAAGTTGATTTCCTTTTCCAATTAATTTTATAAAAATGAGGCACACAAAAATAATTAGCATAAAAAATGTTCACTCTCATTTTTTAAAATAAGTTTAAATGTTTTATTGTGTTTTGTATACAAGTCTCAGAGACTTCTACTGAAGTGTAGATTATCACTGGAATTGCTGCAAATAATAGTTTTGTTGAAAGTTTTTGACGTTAAAAACATCATGTGGCACTTTTTCAGTCAAAATTTAGGTAAAAAATACCCAAAATAGAAAAGAATCCTGAAAATATATTATAATTTATTTTATCTTAAGGGAATTGTGACTGGTGGCTAATACTGAGAAGTAAATGTTCTGAGGCTCCTGTTCAGCTTATTCCATCAGATTGGGGCTCAGCTTACCTAGGAAAGGATTTTGCAGCCTTATATTATCTTAAGGAAAGTGCTAGGCCTACATCCATTGAGTATCACTTCAATCTCTTGGTATAGCCTTCCAGTTTCTATTCCAGGGGAACTACTTTATAAACAAATTGCATGCTTGTAAAGATTGTGATCTGAAAGCTGGACAGTAGAGTGGTACAAATACACCTGCATGTTTTACATATGCTGCATCTATGCACGGTCAGATTTAGCAGACAGACAATGTGAAAAAGTTGTGACTTGCAGAAATAAAAATGTATTTTCCACTGTGTGCAGTTTTAGTGGCTAGCTGTGACATGGAAAACCTGAAAACTGAACATTTACGAGGTTTCTGACTTTCATTGATGTCTACTTATTTCAGTACAATAGCTTTTTTAATTTAAGATGATCAACAATATACAGAGTAAGAGAAGAATAATAGAGAAATCTAAATGCTAGAATAGTTACTGCATTTCTTGATTCCATTTTTCCAAGTGAGAGCAATTGAAGAGCTTTGTGAGTTACGGAGGCTCACTGCATTCAGGAGAGCACCTTTATATTATTTTAAAACATTGCACTAGTAATTGTACAACTTAAACATACCTGTGAAAGGTAGACAGCTGAACTCCTTATGAACATGGGATATAGGAGATTTACACACGATCAGAAACAGGTTTCATGTCACTAGCATTTGTTAGGGCATGCTGTTCTGTAAAGAATATATTTGTTATCTGCATAGTAGCCTTATTTTCTTAATTTCTCTGTGATACATAGAGGGATTGAAGAAATACAGAATGGAATGATGCTTTTCTTTATTGTCTCCTGAGTACTTTAATAGTGTCTCAGAAAAATGTGGACTACTGTGAAATACAGCAAGTAGAAAGACAGCAATAGAAATCACAGTTAGTAGAGAAATGCCCAATAAATCATCAAGCTGGCCAGCAGCAAAATTTGTGGCTGACATGACCAAAGTTAAAAATGTATCAAAATTTTCACTCTCGTAGTGCACTACCAATTAAATGTGTACACCATGGTATATCTTTGGGATGTATTGCAATGGTAGGGGAGAAACAAAGGACAAGTATGAATGAATGGGAAGGGAAGTAAATAATACAAATTTGAGGAAAAGGATGATCTCATATATTATTTTATTGCAAGGGAGCAAATATTATATTTGAACTTAATTCCTTCCAACAGGTCTGGCTAGGTCTCTTTCCTGCCATCTGATCTATCTTATTTTGCATTCAAATCAGGATCGGTGCCTTAAGAAAAATAAGAAAATGTTTCTTGGCTTGAAAAGTGTTTGTTAACTCTGGTGAAATTGTTAATTCAGAGCTGGTTTAACCGAAAACGGTATAATTTACAAAAGATTTAATATGACTCCTCATTAAAAAGGAATTTAATTTCACAAGTATCCTGAATGCCTATTAGTCAGCCTGCCCACAGTTCTTCTGTGGTAAGACAGACCTGCATGAAGTAAGCCAAGGCAGCTTTGCTTCAGAAAACTCAGGGCTTCATTATGTGACTGTCTTGCTTGAAACCTATCTTAAGGTCATATTGTTACTGACAAGAATCTCACATGTCTGGTGTCTCCCCATGGATGGCCTGTCGCCAGTTCAAGTAATTAGTTCCTTATCTCCTTTCTAGCCCTCTCTTCCCCATTTCAGTTCTGCCTCATTTTTCCTCTCTCGGTCTTATCTGTGCAACTTCTGGCCTTTCTTTAAAGTTTATCTTTTTCTTCTCACTATTATTATGAAATGTTTGAGGGACCATTGCTTATACGAACCTCTATAATAATTTCTGAATATACTGTTTGCATGATCTGTAACAAACTGGTTCTTTGCCTTGTTTTTCCTTCTTCTGCCTTTTTGAAGTAAGCCTTACTTATAATTAATGTTGTTTTTGTAGCACTAAAGCTATTCTCAACCAATTGACTTCTGCAGAGAAATTATTAATTCCTTTCTTTATGATAATTACATTAAAAATAAAAGAACAACTTGAAATCTCAAGATACAGCCATAAGAAATGGATAGATTCTCATTCGAGTAGCAATAAAGAAGTGAGCTGACTTCCCACTGGAAAAAAAAAGATTTTTATTGATTACTGACATAAGCCTTCCTACATCTAACAGCTTGTACGCATTTGTAAAATCTTTCAAAAAAACAATTCCCACAGAAGGAAAATAGCCAGCTTGCAGACAATACCTTCTATGACCTCAACATCCAAATCCTAGTCCAGAAAACAAATGTTTCTTTACTACTCGGACGTTCTCAGCAGAGTCGTAGTAATTTACCCAGAACTTATGCTGAGGGCTAATGTCCTTTGGGGAAGAAATCTTGTATTTCAGAAATCTGAGACATGTTCTGCAGACAAAATTAATGATGTTATAAAACATTATTATAATTACTCATGCAGAACTTGATGGATGCAGTATGTTCCAAAAGTTCCCATCATATTATTCATAATTATCTTCTTTCTAAAAGCAATGAGATGTTCTGACTGTACAGTTTCCCTTCTGGGAATCAGTGTTTTGTATCTTGCAACAGTTTTATAAAAATATTCTTTATGCACTTACTGATACCAGCAAAGGGTAATTGTGGTTTAGAGTCACTGAAGTATGTCACTGAGGATGGGCTGCTTTGCTGTCCACACTGCAGAGAAATGTATGTTGAAGTGCCAGGAGGTTCTGATCTATTTCAGTGTATTTACACGGTGTAATTGATCCCAGCAGAGCTGTATTGATCTTTTCACAACCCTGCAGTTATAATGTTGCATTATGAAGTCTTGGAAAACAGAGATGGATGTTGCATCTTATCCTAGAGGCATATGGATTATGGGCGTATGAAGCCCTATCCCCTTCTTTCATTAGCATTTTCTCTCTTTTGCTTTTAGATTTTTTAAAATTCACATGGATTTGTCAATAGTTAGAGGGAGCATAATTTGATAAAAATATGGCATTTTCTAGATTTGTTCAACTTTAGAAACTTTTCTGAAATTTTTTTTTTTTTTCCTGGTGTGAAAACATCACTTATTTTTTGCAGATTCTGAGGCAGAAGATAGACTAAACACAGCTTTACCTGTGAACATACTGTATAGTGCACTAAAAGAACAATGACTGGCTAACGAAAGGCTATGGTGAGTGATGTTTCCTTTGGTATTATAATGTCAGTCTCCTCTGTGTGATCATTTATGTTCTGTTGATAAAGGCATTCTTAATACTTCTGTGGAGAACTTTTGTCTTTCATATCTAGTACTTTGGAGTTCCTATAGTTACTAGGGTCTAGTTTTATGTTGTTTTGTAGAAACTTATCAAAGTGGCTAACACTACCCCATTCAAAACAACAGTGAATTTTTTTAATGACTCTGTCTAAGTTTTCTCATTCTAGGGTATCTCTCTTAACTCCCAATAATTTAGTACCCGAGTGCTGCAATATTTTCAGTGAATGTTAATTGCAGTTGCATTTTTGTGAAGTATAGAGTACTAGTCCCATGTTTGGTGGAGCACTAGATTCTAAAGATTCTATTTATATTACACAGTGCAGAACAATCCTGAAATTCCCAGATAGCTCTGCTGAATTATCTTGTGGAAATATGCAGCATAAAGCCAGTAGAAGTACTAGCTGTGGTCCTAGAAATGATACAGTTGTGTTATTACAGAACCATAATAGGACTAATTAGCACTATTTCTCAAATTAAGATACCTATTATACCTCCAGGTTTGGAGTTTGAGCGCCTCTAGACTGCTGTCCTGAAAGAATGAGCAGTGGTACTGCTGGTGGCTGTGGTTCCATGAAAGACTGAGGCATAGAGGATGTGAACTTTGCTTTGATATGGATTTGGAACATGGAGGAAGAAAGCATATTGACTAAGAGCACAGAAGCACTCCAAAAAAATAACATCATTTTAAGCCTAACTTGAGTGATTTGACAAAGTTACCCCAGGAATCCTTGGAGTACAGTTCCCTCTCCTCTGTCTGTACCTAAGGAAGTACATACTAGAACATCGCTTCTTCTGTGTCCTGTTTTCTTTACTCACCATGCAGTGTGCAAAGCGTACTACTAATCATATTGCTGTGTGGTTCTTTGGGCTTTTGTGGTTTCCTAGTATTAACAGGATTGTCTGAAAAATGAAACAATGCCAGGATTTTCAAGAATTCCAGCCTGGACACAAGGGAGTTGGATGGAACATTTCCTCCGTTGTATGTTGTGGAGTTTAATAGTCGGCTTTGATGCTCATTTGCCAGTCAGAGTAGTGAAGTAATACTCTGGTTCAGATTCTAGCTACAGTATGAAAATTTTAGCATCTTTCCAAAATTATAGGAGTGTAGAAAATAGGGTTGGAAGGGGCCTCAAGAAATCATATGGGCTATCCCCTTGACAAAATCTGTTCCATGATCTTTCTGACAGCAGTAGGAATTATTAGGTAATAGCTTGAAACAAACTGATTCATACAAAAAAAAATTATATACGTTCTGGGTGAAATTTGCCCTTATGCAGAAGCCAGCATAAACCATTGCATTTTCTCTCTTAAACTTGCATTAAGGTTTAGGCTGACACAATCCTTTATGATCTTTTTGGGTGGACAGCTGGTGGCCAGGAATGTTCGATTCAGAGAGGGCTGAAAATCTAATGGGAAAAAGCCTTTTATTTTGTAGCCCACAGTGTGGTGTGCTTAACTTAGTATTTTTCTTCTAATGGATTAAACTTTCTTTACCTCATAAATCATGTATTGCCACATTGCTGTCAGTATAGCAAGTCAAACTGAGGTTAATATAGAAATGATGAGCCCATAGCTGGCCATGGTATGGAGAACTGTGATTCATAGCTGCTCAGGTTCTTGGATTTTAGAGTAAATATACCAATACTTTAAAATTTCCTAGTTTCATGTCATAAGAATACCCTAGAAGAGCTAAGAACAGATAATTCCAGAATGTTTGTGCTGCAAATGTTATTCAGGAGATTAAGCAGTGTTTATTTTTATGCTTGTTTGGCTCTGTGCTTTATTATTTCGGGGCTATATCTGGGGGTTGCATGTATTATAATAATAATAATAATAATAATAATTCATTGAACATACTTAAACTTTAAAGAGCAATCATAATTTAATAATCAAAAAGCCTAGTAATAAGGATCCTAGAGGGATAGGAATAAAGGCTGATGTGAATGATTATCACATCATTCACTCCTGTACATGTGACAATTTATACCGGCTGAGCATCTACATATTTCCCTTTCTCTGAGCAGCATGAGGTTAAACTGGCGGCAAGTTTGCAACATCTCTGGTAGCCTTCATCTACCAGGAATGTGCATTGATGGTAGTTGTTCTCCTCCATCACTAACATGCATTCATATCAGAGGTCAGGTATAATTTTTGGAGGGCAAAATACAGCAACTATATTGGCAAATGAAGAAACAATGTTTTTCTTTCTTCAAAGTGTGCACAAACACATTTCAGTGCTTACCATTTTCAGCACTGAAGTTTTCCTTTGAAGTTGGGACTAAAAACTGAAATTAATATATTTAAAGTCAAACCAGGCTTGGAGTAGTGTACACAGATCCTAATAATTTTTTTTTAATAATTATATTATATTCTTTGAGGCAGAAAAGGCCTCCTCCCTAAAAAGTTTGAAGTCTGAAAAAGAATTTTTTTTTTTTTTTCCATAACCGCTTACAGACCTCTGTAAACTGGACTTTATAAATATATAAAACTCTATATAAATATATAAAACTCTTTCTTCATGTAATCCTCACAAAAAATGAAATGCAACTGCCACAATGAAGTGCTCAAAAGTTACATGAAAGCCTGATTTTTATGTCTTGAATAATCACAGCATCTTGCTCTATAGTAGAGCAAACATTCAACACCTTAGAGCTAATTTCTGTAGGCACTGTAACATAAAAAATATTATAATATGCAGATTGTCATAAGGTATACAATTTTTTATTAGCTTTGTGAACATGAAACAACATTAAACACTTTTTTTTTTCCTAAATTGATGTGCAGGTAGAAACAGTAGAAGCCAATGCATGGCCCTTGTATCATGGGGCAGAGTTGGTAAGACATTGCATTCGCTGTCAGCTGGCTGCCTCACCTGCTATCATTTCGTGAAATAAATGTTAGCATAATTTGTAGCAGAGACCTGTAGACTCCAGTGAGTTCACACATTAGCATAACAATCTACTTTCCTCAAATATTGATGAACTTCATTTTGTTCTTTTGGTGGTCGTCTGGATGGAAATCACTGTAAAGTCCAAGCATTTCAGTGTGTTGCTGAGTGTAATCCTGAGTACGCCATTTCTGTTCAGGCTGTCTGAAGCTGGTGAAAGCATGAGCAAGGATCAACATGTTTACTCATTTCAGTAATTGTTTTTTTCATGTTTCTATGGTCTGTAAGATCACATATCTGTTATCACAGTGTATGTGGTTGCCTGGACTTGTTCTTTTAGGTTATCTCTGTAACAAATAATATAAAATACAATATCCTGTCTTAGCCATGTTAACCACCTGCTAGTCTTTGGAATAGTTATGTTGTAACTTCCACAAATCTATTTGTTATTTTAATGCTATAGGTATGGTGAGTGGATGTTTCCCTAAAGGGGGATAATTATGGTTTAATGCGAAGTAGATGGAAAGCAGCTGTGGTAAATGGAAGTAAATTAATGTTATTATTTCTAACAAATACGTACACAGTAAAGCCTCCTTTAATATGCTTGGAAAAATGCAGACAAGAGCTTCTCAGTTTTTTTAGTGGCACATGATTACCTCAAGAGGAAAGGAACAAGTACAGTTACTGTAACACCTGTTGCATTTTATAAGCTCAGTTAAGGGCTGGAAAGAAAAGCTGTCTAGGGTTTCAAGCAGTTATTTCAGCATAGATTTCTATTAAGAATTACATATAAATTCTGACTGTGCCTGGAAGCCAATAAGAAAAAAAAGAGTTGCCAGTGTGAAATCATTACCTCTTAGCGGTATAATTCTTATAAAATAGATTAAGAGTTTTCACACACTAGATACTTTGCCTTTTTAAGGTTTATGTTTTATTATTTGTTGAAGCTACTGCATTGTAACAAAGTGACTGTTGAGTTTCCTGACACTGTAATGTCTGCTCTCCAGAAAATAAGACCCTGCATACTTTTCCTGTGATATAAAGAGTGGGAGCTATAAATACTCATAAGTTAACATTATGGTGAGGGCTTGTAAGGTATTGCCATTATGTGAATTTAGGCTGTTACAAAACTGGTCTGAGAAAACCAATTTGGTGGATTTTTTCTTAAAAAGAAAACCAATAGGGTCAGTGAAAAGCTGACATTTACTCCTTTTCCTTGCTCACTTCACTGAATTGCACGTTTAGACTTGTACTCCCAAATAATTTGTCTCTGGAACATGGAAGTCACACTGCAAATCCCTGCTTAGGTAGCTATAATAGTCCATTTCTAGATTTACCTAGTCAACAATCTCCAGAAGTAGAATCTTCCTCTGGGATCCTCAGGGAGGGTCAAAATAGGAAATCTGGGTGGTTTTTTTTATGTAAAAGGTTGTATTATCTGGCCTGTGAGTATAGGAGGCTGTTGCTAAAACAGTGGAGTCTGTTGGGGCAATACGTGATAAGGTGCACTTTGGCACTGAAAATGCTGGGAAATGATTGGCAGCAGGGATATTGCTTTCCTGTAATGAAAAGAGCACACATGCAAGGATTCATTTACAGCTTAATTTGCCAAATCTCTGCTGATTAAATATTTCCTCACTAAACCTTTTACCCTTCTGTTTCTCTGGAAGTCTTTAAATATTACCAGTTTCACTTTAAAATAGCCAGTAGCAGGTTTCTCATTTATATGCTAGTTTCAAGAAGGAAGATATTATATTGATAGTTTAGAAGGGCTAAATCTAATCTGTTTATCCAAGTCTTCTTACCTTGCATGGTTTTAAAACAGAGAAATTGGATTTTTCATGTGTAAAGCATTAGTGAAATACAGAAGACAATCAGAGTAGTAACAAATGAGTTAGTCAGAATTTCTGATTTCACTTTTTCCATAAGGAAGAAAAAAGTACTTATGGCACTTTGACATAAGTTGAGACTTAAAATACAATGGAATTATTTCCATTCCTTTTACAGAACCTAGACAGCAATGCAGGTTTCTTAGATTTAGCTTCGGGGAATGAAGATCTAACTACTGAAAGTGGAATAAATTCAGTATTAAAAAATATTTTTTTTTGTGGCATCCTAAGATTATAGTATAGAATTGACAATTATTTCTGATGAAAGCTGGTAATCAAGACTTTTGGCTGTAAGTTGTATGTTATCACTATTTTTTCCTCATCTTTGCATGTCATTTAAATTTACAAAGGATGATACTGATGTGACAAAAGAATTGCAAGAAAAATACGTATAATGTGGTAATTATTAAATTAATACATTTAAACTAAGTATAGACATCTGAGCACTTCAAAGTAATTCAAACAGACTTTTTTGAGTTACATTTAGTTTATTGTTTAGTTTGAATTTGTAAGGGGACAGAAATAAATTCTTGGAATTTTAAAATCAGAATCATGAGCCAGAATAATTTCCTTCATCATCAGGACTATTGTAATTTTCCAGGATACCTGTAGTGCTTGTGTTGAAGTAAAGCACATTTTGTCTGAGCCACATGCAAGAGAACTGGATTTGGTTTTTGTCATGAACTTTCTGAAATAAACCAAATAAATGTTCAAAAATCAGTATGTCAGAGGTGCAGATATTGACTGTAATGTTACACTGTTGAGGTCAGGAGGGTTTGGCTGTTTTGTTTTCCCAACAAAGAACAGTTTTCTTTATTTTCCAATATGGTTCTTATAATTCAGGTTTTAAGTTTAGCATTTTCTCCTGAACACATTGAAATCATTTGACTCAGTCTCTCAAAACCACTTTTTGCTCCAACAGACTGATCATTGATGGAAAAGAGTAAAGTGCTGAGAAAAGTGGAAGAGGGCATGTGACAGAGGAACTCGACAGAGGAATATCTTCCTGTTCTTCCCCTCCTCTCCCATCCTTCAGCAGGGAGAATGCGTAGTCCTTAGATAAGAGGCTATCTAGCAACAAGGTAAGGGAACATCATGGCACACTAAGCCCTGCCTCATGTAAGAATTTTACAGTTTTCCCATCATAGTGCAGAACTCTTGAGATTTTGTCATTGGAACCCTGACTGTGAGGGGTGAGACCAGAACTTGTTCTGCTGTCAGCCCCAGAGCTGTGCCTCCCGCTCAGGTGTTTTCCATCTCACTGGAAATTAGACCTCACAGCAAGTTACCTACTGAGAAGAGCACTAATCACTGTTGGAGGAGGAGTGGTGGAATGGCTGGGCTAGGCAGAAAAAGGGGAAAAGTGTCTGTATCTGTGGACTGGTGTCACTGGTAAAGAGATAAAAATTTTGAGCTAAATGGTTGGGATGGGATGCCAAAGCTTTTGTTCAAGTGTTCATATCACAACAAAGTAAGACTTTTTCACAAATCTGTGTTGTATTTGTGTGCATTGTTATAAATAGAAATATTCTAAAATAATGTTATTTGACAAGCTGATATAATTATTTTACATAGTTTTCAAAATAAAGATTAAGGAGTTTCGCTGAGTTCTCCATACATTATCAAAACTTGACCAATTCTTTCCCCTACATTCCCTTGACTTTCAAACTTTGCAGAAGTAAAAATCAGTAAAATGAAGCCTGGGAAAAAAACTCTGTAATTTTGCGTACCTTCCATTAAAAAGTAAGTCTTCCTTTTTAAGAAGGAAATATAAAGTGTCTAAAGGTAAATTCTAACTTAAAGCTTAGCCCAAAACTTTTCAGGTAAAAGTGCAGCCATCTTGGCTTTTCTGTCTAGATGACTGTGCGTATTTTAATAAGTGGCAAAACTAGTGCTATTATGGTTAGTATTTATCATAAAATTCTTGAGGACACAGCAGTGAGGAGTGTAGTTGTATGGTGATGAAAAGATGAGGAAGAGCTCAGAAACAGTAAATTAATCTTGTTTTTTAGGAAGGTGAACCTTTGAGTAGTGACCTTACAAATTCCAATAGTACTGTTTGTGTTAAGACATACTAACCTTGAGAGATGTGATTAAAAACTTATAATTCCTCAGCCTTTTTTTGTTTGCAGAAAAACAATATGCAAACCTCTCTTGTATAACTTACCGCAATGTTTTTATTTCTAGCCAAATTAAAATTGAGCTAGCCTTGGAAATTTTCTTATTACCTCTATTTCTTCATATTTTGTTGGCATGCATCTATATATTTGCATTGTCAGCCAGTTATGTTACTTTCTAGACACAGCTGAAGTTTTCCTATTAAGTTAGCAGTCATGTCAATGATGACACATGTTGTCTTTTCCATATTCATTTTGAGATCACGTCACAATAGAGTCTTATTTTCGTAAGGAATATTTGCTTGCAACAAATGTCAGATTGACCTAAAAAATGTTTTATTCTATACTTCCTGTCAGCTTTATTTTCTCAAGCTAGCTGGATAAGAGTTATTTCAGTTGTAATTAGACCACTATAAATCACGTTCTGTTGTTTGTATTACCTCATGAATGCTTGAGAGAAAACATAAGGTTAAACAGTCACAGAGTGGTGAGGGCTGGCTGCTCAGCGAGAGAAGGTGAGCCAGGAGCTGAGCGTGGTGATGTAGACAGCAGTACCCAAGTGAGATCATCAAGGCAGGTCCAGTGAGGGCAACCAGGGTCAGACACATCCTCGGGTTAGCCAGGCAGCAGCATGGAAACAAGCTGAGGCCAGGCCAGGCTATCAGCCCACAGGTGGGCTGGATTAACAGGCCCTGTCACCAGGCACGGGCTTGGCTGCGTCACAGCAGAGGTACAGCTCAGGCTGGGGGCAAATCGTAGAGGCTCAACCTAAAAGTGGCTCACAGGGGAAGAGGGTTTGACGCTGGGCTGTGGGGATGCCTGGGAGCCTCTCTGCATGGTCAGCAAACAAAGGAGGACAGCCCACAGCTGCACTCTCTAACTTGGCCACGAGCCCAGGCTGATAAGCCTCCAGGAGGGCAGATGCTCTTAGGGTTCTTGCCTACATTTTGTATCTTTAAACTTTTAAGATTTCTTGAACACTGGTGTATTTACTTACTCCATTCTTTGGTAAAGTTTCTAAATTCATATTTAGAGTCTTGATTTTTTCAGACTATACGAAGCTGAAGATCTTTGACAAATCCCATGAGTATTATGAATGTTCATGGGAGTTAAAGACTTCTTTTCTTCTCTGTTTTACGTCTTCCAAGTTTATTGTCACTATTTTGCTGTTTTACTGATACCTGAAGCATTGTCACCTGAAGTATTACCCATGCCAAATCACTTATGTAAATTTTCTTTGCTTTATCCTGTGTTGTTACATTTTATCGATATTAAGTAGCGGTATCTGTGGGAAATGCCACCAGCTGTGCAGAGTAATGAAGCCATAATGCAGGGCTTTTCTCTCACATTTCTGTTTAGTTCCATGAGATGCCTTTCTCATAGAAAGGCTGTCTTAAAAGTTTTGTGATAACAATTCCCCTTGCTTCTGCCAGAGTTTTTGTAGAACTTTGTAAACTGAACATCTGAATTAGTTCATGGTGAAAGCAACACATCAAGAAAGAGGACTTTAATTTTATAACCCTGTGTCAGTGTAGGCTTTTAATTTTACTAATTGTTCTGACATAAATGAGGAGGGGAAGGGTAATGGGATGAATGCGGGAAGGCTGTGAGCATCAGGGAAGGTTATTGAAGCCAGCATTGCAACTATCTAGCTGCTGAGTGTGTGAGTCTTTAGTTTTAGAGCATTTAGTGCTAGTACCAGTTTAGGGTATTCGCCCCATCTTCCAGCTCTGCCCTTGCTGCTTCCTCTGTTGCGTGGTGTGCCATGAAGTGAACTGGCTTAAGGGGAGCATGGAGTGTGTGGAGAGCAGGAATAGGCTGTGATGATTTTCCCACTGTTTCCTACTGTGAAACCATGTATCTGGAATGCACCAGAAAATTAATCATGGAAGTACTTATTGTGTGCTGCACGTAGGAAGACCATATTAGATACCAGTTACAGTCTCTTACTAATATTTCTGATGTGAGAAAAACCTCTGTTTGGAAGAAATGTGAAGAACCGATCAAAGCTTTGTGGGTGTGCTCTAGTAAATCTTCTTAGATGGTCAATTTAAAATGTAGCTAATCTTTTTAGTAGAGGGAAAGGCAAAATAAGTATGTCATGAGAATTTGAAGCTTTTTCTCAAAAGAAGCATGGTCAGTTTGGAAGAAAATGTCAAAATATGCATTAAGATGGGTGTGATGATATTAGTACATGTGATTCAGCTTATGCCATGGTATAGTGATAAGAAGGCAAGAAGTAAAATGTAGCTAACACTTGAATACCTAAACCTTTGAAATATATTTAATGTAGACACTTAAAGGAGAAAAACGGGACCTTCTGCATTCTGATGATTTTAGAAAGATTGGTGTCACAACTTAAGCTCTTAAATGATAGTAGTCCTCTCTGAAAACCTAATTCAAGACAGCAAGGTCATGGTATACAGAGCAGCTATCAAAGCATGTGAAACAGAAGGGTTTCGAACTTAGCTGTTTAAACCT
Organism: Ardeotis arabs; assembly: GCA_011801015.1. Taxonomy (NCBI): domain Eukaryota; kingdom Metazoa; phylum Chordata; class Aves; order Otidiformes; family Otididae; genus Ardeotis; species Ardeotis arabs. The sequence goes on along the minus strand of JAAGAY010145189.1, from coordinate 16,119 downwards.
TTTTGCTCTTACTTAGTCTGATGCGTTAAACGTGACTGCTGTCACAGTGCTTACATGAGTAAACAGTGTTAAAAACTCACATGTTTATTCCCTGCTTGTTTTAGCCTTTCCCACAATGGTTGGTATTTGCTGTAACTATAGAACTGAAGTGTTAAAACAGTTTTGAATCTACCACCTGTCATTCTTATATTTTTTCCTCCACATTGCATGCATAATTTCTTTTTTCTTGATACAAACACTGTAAGTCTTCTGGATTATATTTCTCCTTGTGCAAAATAAGGCTGATAACTCTCTGAGATTGTATTTCTTCTTGTGCAAAATAAGACGGAAGCATACCCTTCCACAGAATGACAACAAACGCACTGTATGTTACTAGTGCAATAAATTTGCCTGCTGTATGTTAAGAAACTGATTTATCAACCCTTTAAGGTTTGTTGAAAAAAAAGGATGTTTGGAAGATTTTAGTAATTCGGTGTACGGCACTTGATTCAATTCTGTCAGTCTGTGCAGTTAAGCAGTTTTATGGCTGTAAGGGTGAGACAAATGGAGTCTCCCTGCAGTTTGAAGTTCCTTTGCTATTGTTGGCTCCTAGCCAGAGCAGCATGGAGTAAACATGAAGGATTTCTCTCCTTATTCCTGACATTTGGTACTAGTGGCCTCAAACTGATTTTGGAGCTAGCAAGCTCCAAAAATTCCTAAACTTGTATGCAGTGACCTGTGCCATTCTGAATGGAGTATCAGAATGGGTTTACTTAGATTTACTGTGTTGGAAAGAGTGATTACTGCCTGTTAATTTTACTTTGATCTTATCTAAACATTTTAAAAGGTCAAAATAAAACAACAAAGTCTATTACAGTCAAGCAAGTCTGTGTCATGTCACTATCTCATGCATAAACCTTTTTGTTAGTGTATCGCAAAAATTATTTGTCCCACTAAAAAAGAATGAGCTGTGCAGCTCTGTCATGAGTTGATTCTAGTAAAGTTTTTAAGATATTTGCTCAACAATTCAGTCCTAATCCCAGAGTTTTAATCTTCAAAAGGGCCTATAATGGTTTCTTTGCCTAGTTGGGGCCCTAATTATAGGTTTGAAAGTGATGAACTCTTTGTTTGTCTCTCTACATGGATAGTACTTAATTATAGAGTATCCAAAGTGTGTGAACACCATAAAAAGTACTCTGAAATATCATTGGTGATCTACTAAATTATTTTATCCTAAGTTTTTGAGAATATATGCTGTTGAAAGATAATTTTAATGTAGATTTCACAGAATGTGTATACTCCTCTTTTCTAACCATTGGTTATTGGAATTAAGTGGAATTAGTATATCTATTTAAAAATGCTTTTCCTAAACTCGTGTTTCAGATTGTGACAGACATGTTTGAAAATTAGTATCTGTGTGTTTCTTGTCATCTGGAAAACAGCTTAACTGAAACAGGACTGTAAATGTTATTCTGAATAATCTTTATTGTGGCTGTGTTTGTATGACAGGATCCAGCAGACTGCCCCACTATGGCCTTTTGTCACACTGTTCTCAGAAGAGCTAAGTGCTACATCCCAGGTATTTTGAGTCTTTAGGTTTTACTTGGTCCTGATTTCCTAATTAGATTCATTCCTCGAATGTAAATTCTTTGTGTATCACCAGCTTCTAAGACGCACAGTCCATAGTGAAAAGCGAGTTTTTCACTCCTCCAAGTATCAGTGGAGCTTCAGCAAAGATAGGATTGCACAGAGCTGATAAACATGTTGTTTTGGATTTAATTTGAAGATCAAAGCGTAATAGTGCAGACAGAGTGACTGTTAGAAAAAAAAATTTTGCCCTTCCCTTAAATTAAGTAGCATCTGCTACTAGGTTTGTACTGTCAGTCCTTTTAAGTTTCATCTTGGGTCTAAAATGGCAGGGAAAAAGGTAAAACACATCTGAAAAGAAATCCTTGAAAAAGTCACTAATTACAGGATGGTGGAGAAACTTCTGTCACCCCAGAAATTACACTAGATCTTTTTTTCCCCATCACTGATAGTCTTAAACAAAGGAACCTAATTTTTTATCTTCACTCAGATGAAAAATTGGGAAATTTTTGCACATATTTAGTTCATTTCTTGAATTGCCATTACCTGAACTGGGGCCATGTTTTCCCTGTGTGTGGTCTTGATATCTGGGCAAGTGCAGCTGTTGAGCAAGCAGAACCTGTCCTTGTTCTGTATTAATTATCCCATCTTTTGTAATTTTTTTTTTTAATTTTTGGGAATGTGTTCCTCTAGTGTAAACCCTGCTTGTGTTCATATAGGACTTCAAACAGTCGCACTTTCAAAAAATCAGAGAAGTTAGCAAAAGACAGTATAAAAATCTATTATATATTAATCTGCTTAACAAATAAAATTTTGTATTTTTCATGTCTTGTAAGTTGAGATAATTTCCTGAGTTGGTATGGCCTCATTCGTTGAACCCTGAGTGACCTTCTTTCTTAATTAACTTTGAGAAAGCATCTAAGTGTAAGCTTACAGATTAGTTTTTATTTCTGTGTGTGCTTTACTGTCTGCCAGAAGAAACATTTAATTTCCTGGTGACAGGAAGTCCTCTTTGAGGAAATAATCCCATTCTTTCTGCTGTTATTCTGAAGTCCAATACTCAGTTGCTTTCTCAATCATGTACAAACAAGAGATCTTTGTGAATTTGAATGAAATAAATACATACAGGCAATATTCTTGATCATCAGCTTGTATTCTTGACACAAATATAGTAATGTAGACTGAAATGCAAATAGCATTGTTAGAATTTTTTAAAATACTGTTTTGAAGAGCCATAATTATCCCTCATACTTCCAAAATAGACAAACTATCTTAGATGCATGCCTGAGTTTAAAGGTATCATAGCTTCCAAAGAGCAAATTGCTGTTTGTCAGTAGGTGTCAAATGTCTCTTGACTCCCAGCAAACAGTGTAATATTGGAGGCTGGCTCTGTGTCAATTTCTGCTGATGGAATCTGCAATAGCTTCCTATAGATGGGAGTCAGTAAAACATCTGTAATATAAGCCATTGCCTAATAAAAAGTAAAATTCATTCCTGCCAGTGTCAACTGTGACAATGACAATGTAGTGATTTGAGCCAGCTCTGAGGCTTGCCTTTTGCTCTTCAGAAAGGTTGATGTATCATCCTCCTTAGCTTCATTTGTTTGGGGCTCCCAGATCTTGTTTCACTGCTTAGACTCTGCTTGTCTGCTTTGTTGTCACTTGCATGACATCTACAGAATTGTTTAGGCCAATGCTTTCTATAGGAACACAAATTTTTCCATAGTTTCTAGTAGAATGTTAAGTATTTCAGTGTGAGGTTGCACCTTATTTATTGACATGTCTGTCTTTAGAGACAAATCCTGTATCTGTCAAAGGCAGTGGAAAGACTCTCATCACTTCCAGAGAAAAATTATTCTTTCTTTTTTTTTTTTCCGGTTATGCTTTTTCTGTTGTGTTTTACACATTATAAAAAAAGCTATGTTGGCCTTTTAAAAAAACTTTGTAATGCCTTGAGAGTTTCTGGTCCATCACCCTCCTTATCCTCTGTGCAAGGAGTTCTAGATAAAAAGTGGCAAAAGGTCACATTTGGACTTGTTATTAATGTAGGCCGAAGTATATTAACTAGAAATGATTAAATCAAAGGAAACATGAAACTAGCTGTATCGTACTCCTATTAGAATAACTGGAGTTCTCCTTGGAGACAAACACTAACTGAATGAGTGTTACATCTTAATTCTCAGCTATTTTACATAGATCTTTCTCTTTCAAAAAAATTCTCTTTTTATTCCTCTATGCCTAAACATGGGTAAGTAAAGACTAAGTTTCTAATCTTTGGCCTGAATATGGAAGTATTTTTCACATACCTTTTTTCTTGAGGGAGGTAGAAAGGAAATGAAAGGAAAGAGTGCTTCATTTGGAGTAATTCTAAGAAAATACAGTAATCAGTGGACAACAAACATACTGGGTTGATCTCTGCAAATATCGGTGGGAGCTTCTCTCGGACTCAAGAAAAGGGACTGTGATGCCACAAGGAATAGACAGTAACAGGATGCAGAGGAAAAGATACATGTCTGCTCATTCCTGATGGCAGAAGTTCCATGCAATAATTAAAATGATGTATTTGTAGCTAATCAATCTTGGGTAGAACTGCGGCTTTTTTAGATGTCAGGAGTTTGTCTAAAGCTTTTTAGCATCTATAGATAATGTCTACTCTGGCACTTTACTGCTGCTTCTTAAAAAAAAAAAAGAAAAGCAAAGAGGAAAATTGTAGATTAAAATATATAATATAGTCACTTTATTTATGCTTTGTCATTGACCATCTGCTTTATAACTGTCCAGTGTGAATGGGGTAGAATTTGACTTTAAACTAAAAAAAACTAAAAAATAAAGTTCGCATCTAGCCTTTGCCTGCCACTGTTGGGAGCAGATAGGCCGAGTAGTACGTTGTGGTGAGGCATTGTCCTCTCAGGTTCAAGACAATAGGTTTTTATTATCCATGGCTAATGTGGATCCAAGTGAAATATTGAATTACTAAATATGAATTATTTATCCAAGTGATGGATAAATAAGAAAGAGATGTTGAGGAACTAATTGATTTGGAAGAAGTGTAGATGTTTAAAAAGTAAGACTTTCAAGATGGAGTTGATGAAATTACATAAATGATAAATATTGATCAATAAATGAATCTTACAGAAATATCTGATGGAAAAGAATATTGCCTGAATACTTAATAAAGAGGCAGGCTAGATGTTATCTAGGAGAGAGTTAACGTGCAGAGCTACAGCATGAGTTCTTGAAATACACTTGGATGGTATAAAGCAAAATGCATGCGATATCAATAGATTTTAAATAGTTATTTTAAACATATTTCTTCATTTGAACATGATTGTATTGGTCATCCATTTGAATACATTAGGAAAAGCCATCATTCCATCTTTGTTCTTTAATTCTGAAATAGAACGTGACTTTAAATGCTATATTGAATCAGTGGAGGAAAACATATTCTCTGTTTTTACAATGCACAGTAAAGAAATAAAAACTTTTTGTGTGTTTTTTTTTTATGGGGCGAAGGGGGAGCAATGAAGAGAAAAAGCATTTAAATCCTAGCAAACTTGTCTATTTGAAAACCAGTTACCTGTATGGACACAGTGAATGTCCAGGCTTGAATGGCTAACGAGTAACATACTTTCAGTTATGGAAGCAGCTGGTAATTGATAATTGATTGGTAATTGATTGTTGTGAATTACTCATTTTGATGCACAGAATTAATTTTCTACAGTTTACTGTAGTCAGAGGAGTTATTTCTGGAGTAAAGAGTTGAGACTGCAGTTCAAAATAGATAACTTTTATTTTTAATCCTTCACTCTTTAATTTAGCGGTAAAAACTGGACAATGCCTAACTTCCAGGTGTGTCTTACAATAAAGGTGGAGTAGCCTGAAGTGGCTTTATCGAAACGAGAAATCAATTCAGTACTATCTTGTAGTTTTGATCTCCTATTATGTTATGCTTTCTTCTGGTCACGTTTCCAGTGTTTCACTGAAAAATCAGCTTTTATTGCCTACTTCTGAAGAGTAAATATATAATTTTAGCGATAATGTAGAAGTTATGAATGTCATCATAATCTAGGATTCCATTATTACCCAATAGAGTCTGAATGCCTGCTTCTAAGATCAACTTCAAATTAAGCTTTCTGTCATACGTCTCCACCAATAAGGAAAATACAGTTGTGAAAATGAGCAGTTGAAAATTAAGATATGCTAGTTGAGTTAGATGGGAAAAGCATTTCTGAAATATAAAGCATTCTTGGACTCCAAGAGTAAATTTTATATTACATTTCGCAGTAAATGATATTTTTTTTTTTTAACTGGAGTATTGTTATTCAAGAAATAACATTAAGATGTTGCTCCTGAAATCTGAAGCCTAAAGTTCAGGCTGAATAGAATATTGTTCCACTTGAGCTAAAAGCCTCCGTGCCACTCCAGACTACTTTGATTTATGAAAAGTAATATGTAATTTGAACATAGATTAATCCATTAGTTCACTTCTATCCAGTTTACATGTTAAAAGTCATCTGTGCTCTCACTAATAAGGATTAAGCATCTTCCAAGAACTGTCATAGTCAATCTCATGTCCCTTTCAGATGCAGGTGGACAGCCCTTCTGAAGCGCTATAACCAGTAGTATGCAACTGTCTTACTTATCATACTGTACAATGTAGGTACTTTGTATTTTAATAGAAATCCTGAGGGTATCGTCTAAGCCACTTCTGAACCTGACTGTAACAAGATATCAAATGCATTGCACAACTGTGATAAAAAGTCCCTGTATAGCTGAACACCCAAGCAATAGGTGCTTGTTTGACTCTTTTTGGATTTTTTAGATCCGTATGTTCAGGTAGGGCATCCCTTGAGAAACAAGTTTCCATTAGTATTTCCTGCTTTTAGAATTACTGGAAGCTTTGAGGCTTTCCCATAGTACACCACAGTTCTGACTCAAAAAAAGAGCTAGACAGTGAGAGGGTACAGAAAAGCAAAAGTAATATTTAGAAGGGTTTTTGTAAGTCTTTGCTTAATAAGGGCTAGAGCTAAGCAATATCCGTTGTAACCGCATAAAATAACAAACTGTAAAGGGTGGGAAGAATGATCCAGCATAGCGACAGCTCTCTGGCACGTGTGCCAGAATAAGCACATGGCCCGCAGTACGTGAACGGGGTCCAAATGTGTAAGCAACAGAGCTGAAGAGGGCAGAAGATGGAAAATAACATATAGCATGAAAAAGATTTGCCTTCACTAGTCTAGCAGTATAATGGCAGAGCCGTTCAGCAATCGTATACTCACTGCTAGGCCTCCCTATAATTCAGTTTACTCAGGACATCAGTCTTCTGCTTTTGAAAACAGGGATAGCATATTTTGACATTGATAGGATGTTGTGAGGATAAAGTTTAGTGAATTTCAGAAAGCTACTCTGATGCTGCTGTGTTGGATAAACCTCTTGTTAGACATAGAGAGCAGCACTATTCTAGACTAACAGTTGAAAAATCAGAGATACTAGGATTTACATGGGCAGCTTTCACAGGAAAAGCATGGGAATGTAATTTTGTTTATTGAATGCAATTAGGTAAAACAATACAAAAGCAAAGCAAAAATAACTAACCAAACCCCCTGAATGTTTACCATTTGTGTGATAAAATGGAAAAATATTTTGTAAAATTTGGCAGCGTCTAAGATTTGAATGAGAATGAATGCAGTGTGAAAAACTGAGGGAAGTTAGAGACTTATTTTTTCCAAGCCAGTATGCCTGGCCCTAATTATATCCACAAAATTAACCTTGTGTTAAACCTAGATGGATTCTAGACTAACATTTGTTGAATTACATATAGAACTTAGAATCAGAAAAAAAAAAGTAAAAGATTATATGGCTATCTACTATGCATTATTAAGATATATTTCATCATAAGATTTTTGTAGTTCATTGTAGTACAAAGCCTGTAACCAATTCCCTTTTGTCAGTGTTAATATCCTTTTGGCTTCATATTTATAAACTTTAAACCTATGAATGAAAACAGATTATTTTATTTCTTTTACATGAAAGGGAGCCATACAAATGCTTTTAGGACCTGCCTTATGATTTCAAAATGGAATCAATTTTTAAATAAAATTGCTCATCACAGTGTTTGGCTGTCCATTTCTAAAAATGGTCACTGCATCTTTCACAAACTGTAATTTGTTATCTGTTCAGGCTGTAAGTAGTGGGCATCGTAAGCACAAGGAATTGTTTTGCAATAATTTATGTTTATTCTTACAAGATGTTTGGACTTGCCTTATGTATGTACAATTTAGACTTGGCTAATAATTTTTCTTGTTGGTCTTGTGATTATGGAATAACTTCTTGCCCCCAAGAATTTAAGTATCAATGATAATACCTAATTCAGGATATTTTGCCCGCACTGAAGTTAGTGACAAAACCCACCAAAATTTCCACCTATGTGTCTGTACATTAAACATATTAAAATAGCTAGTGGTTCCATAATGCTTATCTGAACCATTGTGTATTGGGGCTGAAGTACTAGGGGCAAACAGTGAGTTCTTACTAGTTTGCCAACTGAGTTGTTTTGTTTTGTTGGGTTTTTTTTTTTTAAAGTCTAGTATGTGTTTAGAAATATTGGGAACATTAGAGGAAAATACCTGTACAGAGAGATTATGTGGTTATTATTTCCATTATTTTAAGAAGATCATTGATTCTCATTGTTGGCTTGATGTCTGTTACTTTAGTTAAAAAGCTGCTTGCTTTTCTTGCATTCCCATGTGTGACCTGTTTTTTTAATACATCTGAAAGATAAGCTGTCTGTAGCAATCCAGTGCATTTTAAACTTCATGAGCAGAACTTCCGTCATGGCCAAAAGGCTGCCTGCTCTAACAAAATTGCAACAAGGTGCTGGACATTGTAAAAACACCTGCAAAGAGAAAACCCATCATAACACACTAGTTCTCATCTTAAAGAAAACGTAATCTAGGTGGATAGGATGAAGAGTTGGGGAAAAAATGAGCATTAACAGATGTGACAGATGTGACAGTAAATGTTCTGATAAATAACAGATACATAATAATTGCATATTTTTATTTTGTGATATTTAGCAATGGATTAAAGGTTAAAGGAAAACAGGTGAAAGATGTGTGGGGAATTCATTTTCATATTGATTGGTTCATTTTTCTTAGACTTTCCTTGTCCCTTTACTCACCTTTGAAAAAAGCAGTTCCATCAACTGCACTTTGGTGGTTCTACCATTAAGTTGTAAATTGTTTGTGAGATCAAAAGAAAATTATTCTTTTAAAGAAAAATCTGTATGGCTTTCTACATTTTCAGGGCTACAGACATGCCTGAATGTCTTATTTTTTCAGTTTGGTACTCCTACATATACAGTTTCACCACAGTATTGCCCGTCACTTTTTGATATGCTGATATGAATCAGGTTCTGCTCTTTGCTGTGGGAATGTAGTCCTGGATTGGATTTGAAAACCACATACACGGAACATCATGTAGAATGAAGGTCCTCTGCAACACCCTGTTTTTCAAAAGGATTAAGAGGAGAGGGTGTGTGTTTCTTTTTTTTGTGAAGTCAATGGCAAATGTCCCATAAGGGAATGGAAGTTTAAAGAAATTTGCTTATGCTGTAATATCCAAAAGGTTATTTACTACATGTAATAAGGGAACAGAAACAAAACTGTGAAGTAATATAAGTGAAAAGTAATGTTTGAGAACTGCATACTTTAGCTGTTGTTTGCTCCATTTGTTCTGTATTAGAATAAGAAATGCTGGACAAACTCCTGGTATTCTGGGTTTCTGAAGGCATCTTGACACATTAATACACCCAAAAGGAAAAAAAAAGGTGGAATGCATTGAAAGCTAGTGGTGCTGCTAACTCTGGAAAATAGCAAATATTGTTAAGTCTAATAGCAGCGTTTAGCATCAGGTGAAGTGAAAAGACAAAGGAATAAAGAAAATGCAAAATGCAAAAAAAAAAAAAAAACTTTCTGCTTTTTTCTTCCTAGTATTTTCCCATAAAAATATTTTATATTTTTTTAATTTCATACCAGTTTGCTAAGGGTCTATTTTCTATAAAAGATTTGATTTTTAAGGATAGCTTCCTATAGGAATCATTCATGGATGAGCCGTAATTCTGACTGAATAGTAAGGCTAAACCCTTTCCGTACATCCCAGCTCCCTTGCTGGAGCAAATGAGTCATCTTCATATGGCATTTTGAGGAAGAATTGGAAGCGATGAACAGGATTGCACTTGAATTACTTACAGTTCTTGTACTAGTGACAGGAGTTCCAATTACCTAGCCATGCTTAGATGCTCTGATTCTGGTGCTGAATTTCTCCTGCAACTGACCCACTGATTAAGGAGAATTTAGATGCTAGAAATCTATCTTAATATCTGCCTCAAGCCTGCCTAAAGTAGGGTATTTCTCCTGAGAATGTGTGCTATTCTTATTGGGCTATTTCATTCTCATAGGTTCTTTTTTAAGGTAGATTATGGCATCTACTGGGAAAGAGAAATTGCCTACAAGTAAGCCACAGTTATCATGATATGATAAAAGTGTGAGCAGACTTCTGTCTCAGATGGAAACAGATGGAAATAAATTGAAAGAAAATAAATACACAGGACGCTTGCAATTTATGAAATAGCTAGTTAGATTTGTGTGTGATACTTACAGTAGCTTTGACCCTTCAGAGGTCATGTTTCTGGGAGAAAATATTAATACATTGTACTTTTAAGAGATCATACAGCAGTAAATAGTTTAATTTGGAAAGTGTTCTTATTTCGCTTATGCTATCATAACAGCATAATAAACACATGGAATAATTTTGGATGAAAAATTGTACTATTTTCTGTTTAGATTCTTTTTTTTTCCTGTATTAAGTTAGGGGTTTGAATGACAGGAAAGCAATTCAAATCTGTTTTTTATTGCCCGTTCTCTTAAATTTAAAGCAGTAATGCCAGAGGCATACTGAAGGTTATTGCATACAACATCTTGCACTTCCACAGTGAGTTAGGCAGACAAACAAAAGCCAGTGTGATTATAACTTTAATGAACTTTGTGAAGTAAATTGAAATCTTTGAAAATTAATCTTGTGGCAAACTAATGTTGCAATATAGGGAGTTGAGAGAACCTACTGAACTCAATGTTGCAGTTGTTAAACACTGATTAATTTCTATGGTAAACAGCAAAAGGTCAGTTCTTTCTGTCTTCAGGCAAGCAAAAGTATCCGGATATCTGTACATCGTGGGATAGAGCCAGAAAATTGGGTTAGATACATAGGTGAACTTTGTAAGTTGGGCCAACTTTGATATGAAAGAGAGAATCAAGTTGTCATTTTTCCATAGTAAGTAGTTATTGTTGGAGTGGGTATTTTGTAAAGTGCTCTGAAGTAAATAATGTTAGTTTATATAAGTAACAAGGCATAGATGGAGATATTCACACCACTTATATAATTTAAGTGTGTAAATTAAGTGGCTGATCTGTCTAGGCTTCTAGTATAGTCAATAGATAGAAAGAAATTGTAAATATGCCATCAGAGGGTCCAGCTCCAAAATATCTGACTTAGACTACCTTTACCTGTACCAATGAGTAATGACTTGTCTGGGTCTCTGTTAGGTCTTAACTGCTACTCTCCGGATGGATCTGTCTAGCTCTGTTGACAGGAAAGCTCCATTGAAATCAGGGAAACTACAGTATTTGTGTACAATCATTTCCTCAGTTCCTGTTTCTTTGCTAGTCCACAGAGGATGGCATAGGTCTTGCCTTGCTAACTAGTCCTTTCATTTCAAACAGCAATGATCTATGCTTTTAGATGTATTCTAAAATTCAGATTCATATTTTGCTTCTGTCTAGATAGGAGCTGTCACACTCAGAAGAAAATTCACAGAAGAATTTGTAGAGGTGATGCAGGAGGGGCAAAGCAGAATTTCTGCTTTGATGCGTATTTTGTCTCTTTATTTAGTTTGTTTGGGATTTTTAGTTTTTTTAAATTGTTTTCAATTTTTATTCTCTGTTTTCAAAGAAAGCCATAGCAGTGTGTGATAGGAAGAAAACAGAGGGAAATTCTATGGTTTTTTTCTTGTGGCTAAGAGCAGAACTTTCCTGTCTTTTAAATGCAACACTGATGCAATTCATAATGATGTTCTTACGAGCAAGTGTTTTAGTGTGATAGCACTGCTGTTTGGTACTTGTTGGTTGTATTATCAAATCTAGTCTTCCATTACAGGTCTTGCTGCTATGGAAAGAGATAAGAAAATTAAAGTTTCTGAACTGTTATATCAGAAAGAACCTTTTCTTCCTTCTTGTAATATACCTTTCATTTCCTTCAAAGACTTGCTGGTGCTTATAGACTAATGTAGCATTTTCTTTTTTTTACACTACTTGATAAAAGCTTAATGAGACAAAAGTTGGAAATGATTGAGGTTTCAGTCTGTAGGTTACAGGAAAATACAGAGTGGAGACAAACTCAAAAAAACCAACAATGTGGCAAATAAAGTTAGTGAATATGGCAGTGTTTTCTGTTTTCTCTATCAAATCTCTGTAGCTGAAATCTTAGGGTGGAACAACATTGGCAGCAATTGCAATTGTTTCTTTAATTAATAAAGAAATGTGTTTCTCTGTGCAAAAGTTTAATGGTAATAGCTTTCACAGCTAAAATATCTTACTATAGAATCATAATTAATTAATTTCTTCCCTGTTTCTTTTACCACTGTAGCTAAAATTACTATTGTAATTCAGGCATATTAGAGCACCAACAAGGGTAAGATTTTTTTTTTTCTCCCCTGGCTTCTCATCAAGTACATGAAGACCAGAAATAATGTATTTTTAAAAGAAAAAGTGGAAGAAAGTAGAAAGCTGATTTTGGATTTTTTTTTTTTTTGAGAGAGGTTTTTTCATTGGAAAAACCAATTGGTTTTTCCAGTTAAGAAGTCAGTCCAGCCATCCCTCTCATTGGGGGATATGGAATGCAGTAGCAAGAAATGCACCTGTTGGTTTACAGCACAGGTCTTGTTTGTGGAATGGTTTCCTTGGAGCTGAGTGGAGGGAAAGGTATCTCAGTTATTGTAGTTAGAGTTTGCATCACTGGGAACCCATACCAATAGCTTGAACTATTTTGGAGAAGAGTTTCAAAGATGTTCAGTATTTGTTGAAATGCTAAATAGAATCATAGAATCATAGAATGGTTTGGGTTCGAAGAGACCTTCACAGGTCATCTAGTCCAACCCCCCTGCAAGGAGCAGGAATATATTCTGTATTATTGCTTTCCTTTTGTATCGTTAGTACATTTTGATGACATAGTGAAGTCTGCTTTTTCCCTATTATTATGCCAAGTTGAAAAACTCCATGATACAAATAAAATTGGAACTTTGAAGGTCAAATATATTTTAAAACGTGTTCTTCAAGAATATTTGTCATTTTAGAAGACAACAGATAATGAGCAGAGAGGAACGTATATATAAGACAGAAATCTAGTATTCTGTTTGGGGAACTGTAATTTGCTGAAATTCTTGAGTCAAACATGCTGTCTAAATGTCAGTCACTGCAGGGGAAAAAAAAAAAGTAAAGGAAATGCATTTGCGAACGTTTTTATTACAATTCTATGTGCTTTCAAAAATTATATATGTCAAGGGTCATAGAATAATTGGAATGTAGTTAAAGCCAGGCTTCTATTAGTAGTCTATGATTAGTGTATACCCTCAGTGAATTTTAAAGCCACCATAACTGTCTTTCAAAGCACAAAAGATTTGAGTTTTTAATGTAGGAAGCAAGCTTTGCCTGAGAGAAATACTGTGGGATATTTTGTATGTAGTAGTAACATCAGATGGATTTATTTTTTTCTTTCACGGTTATCTTTCAGGGAGAAAATAGTCTGAAGGCAGAATCCTCATCTAATTCTTCAAGAAAATAAATCAAAACTTTGTGAAAAAAATTCATAAACACTCTTGTAAGAGGAAACTCAGTTTCTGGCCTCCTACCTGGATTGCTCCCAAATAGGGCAGAGAGTGTCTTGGAGACAGAAAAGGTACTTAACATTTATGAGAAGATTGTATGCACCAATGAAAAATACTTTGCTTTGCTAAGGTTCCTGACAGGGCTATATCCTTTTCTGTTCCTCACCACCCTTATTTGTTACTCTGAGGGAACATTTCTTCTTCTCTGCAAGTAGTAGATTTAATGCTTTGGAAAGATTTCTATATTCCTGACCAGACATTTGAAAGCAGGGCTTGTTAAAAGCTTTCCAGCTCGTTAAACAAATTGAATTAACTTATTTAGCCCTCAGGCCTGGGGATGGCAAAATTCAATTCTGTGGAGGTGGCAGCCTGGTCAATCTTCAGCCTCCCCTTCTGCGCGCTTCCATTTCTTCTTTATGCCCAGCCCTTTTGGAGGGATGCCTGACAGCTGCATGGTCTTTTTCCCCTGAGCTTCTCACACAGCCTCTGCTTTTGTGGTGATTTTTGCTGTCCCATTTGAGGCCTTAGGCAACTGCCTTCTTTGCTGACTGTTAAAACTGCTGCATGGGATCAGCCCTGTTTAGAACAAAGTGATCCTACTAGAAAATAATTATTTGAGATAAAATGTGTGCTGGGAGAATGTTTCTCAGGAGGTGAAGGTGAATACCCATCTTCTATGTAAATCTGTCTGATACTATGTGTTAATTAAATATTGCTATTGAGAAGGAACATATGGTATTGTTTGGGATAATGAATTGACTACTCAAATGAAACAAGCAAAGGGAATTACTGTTAGTTGCTGTATGTCTGCATGCATGCACATTTATTTTAAACCTTTGATTAAAATATATATTTAAAATGTAGATAACTGTGGCCTAGACAAAAGCTGACCCAGCCAAAAGCGTTCTGTAGCTTGTCACAAGATGGTGACATCATTCACAACATACAAATACATCCTTGCCAAAATTTTTCGAAACACAACAGCTGCAAGTTTTCTTTTACATGAGAAAGTTATTGAAATAATATCTTAAGGAGTTTTGTAGCTAGGGGAGCTTCTATCACAAATACTTTGGTAAATCTTTAAAACAGATATTAAAACAAATTACTCCATTGAATTATTTGTTAGTTAAAAGGTATAACAAATAACTAAGATGGTTTTAGCTAAACTATTTTACAAATCTATTTGTATTTAATTTGAGTACAAATAGAGGTTGCAGGCTGCTGGAAATTAAAATCTTATTGCAAAGATGAGGACTGACATTTTCTTTTAGGATCACAGTAATTAAGATGTCCAAGACTTAGTACCTGATAATAAGGAATATTACTACTGTATTATTTATCTAGATTTTCACCTGGATGACCATTTCTTTTGGATTTTAAAATACTAATTTCCCCAGCAATTTAGATTTATTTCTTGCCTCAACACATACATTTAAGTATACATCTGTAGATAAATGGATTTTGCAGAAACTTCATATATGAAATGAAGATTTCATTAAAGCTCTGAACAAGTGCGTGCATCCAACTCGTATTTGCTTCAGGTCACAGTTTTTATTCAAAAGAGCTTTCACATATTTCATTGCTGACAGCATAGTCAAAACCCAAAAAAATGCCGTACTGTGGTTTGTCTAGCCCATCAGTGCCTCCAACAGTGGAAAGGAGAGGCTAGGCAGGAGGAATATGAGATTGGACAGTTCCTGCTGTCTCTGTGTATTGGGCGTAATTGTCAGGAGTTTGGACTGCAGGGAGACCTCTCTGTGTGTAGGTCAAGGACTCTGCCAGACACACCTGGCTCCACAGTGAACCCACTGTACGCCAGAATTCTGAACCAGTCAGGGAAATTTGTGGTGCCTCTGCAAAAAAAAAATACTTGTGAAAGGGTGGTAGCCAGTAGGAGGAAGAAATGCAGGAAATGCAAGGGACAATGTCAGGGCAGGAGGGACAACTGAGCAGGGGCAAAGGGGAAACAAGAAGCGCAGTCAGGCAGGAGGAACAGTAGAGAAAGAGATGCCAAAGGAAAGGTGGAGAAACAGGGCTGGAGGGATGCCTGAGCCAGGGGCAGGAATGAACAGCTGCCTGAACAGGACTGCAGAGAAGGCATAAGAGAAGGTACAACCCCCAAAGGGACAGTGGCTAGTGGAGGAACCCACACTAGAGAGGTGGAGTAAGAATTGAGGAGCAGCAAAAGAAAAGGAACCATTGTTAATTGACAATCAATTAAATTGATTGGAATTCACTAACAGTTTTGTTGCCCGTGACAGCATGCCCTTCCTTCTTCCTCAGCATCCAGAACTGTTGTTTTGGGCATCTTAAAGAGTACGCCTCTGCCCTCTGTCTGTTTCTGGGTTTCAGATCATAAAGTTGTTGAAGCTTTTTCTGAGCCTTGATTATGTTGTCCCATTTCAGCCTTCCCCTTTCTCCCTGAAGAGTCCCAGCCTGTTTAGTCTGTCCTTATAAGGCAGCTATTTCATCCACTGTTGGATATTTTCAGTTGCCCTTCATGAGCCTTTCCTAAGTTGGTTACATCCTTTTCAGAGGTGCCCATCCTTTCCGAGGTGACCAGACCTGCATTCAGTGCTCAGGATGCAGACAGAGTAAGACTTTATACAATCTCAA
>JAAGAY010145188.1:86076-99647 GCA_011801015.1 Ardeotis arabs | reverse complement strand
CTGGAGTCTTACTAAATAGCTTTAAATATTGGTTAGCACTGAGAAAACAAGTACTTCCAAAAGTCAATAGGGTATGGCTCATGCTTATAGGATAGAATTTGTATGAGATTTATATGATGCTTAGGCTTTGTGATGACTATAGGAATGCTGATCACCTAATATGTAAATGCCACGAAGCTTTTTTGGCTTCCTGAGTGTCTGTTGGTTAAAGGTGAAACCATAAAAGTTCTTGTAACCCAGAATGGTTTTAGAGTGTTCTAGTCTATCTGACTAAGATGTGGAAAGTACAGCAACATCTTAGCATGAAAAATAACTTCAAAATTGGATCCTGCAAGCAATCTGAAATATAAAAGCTGTTTCAGTTCTGAATGTCTAGGTATAATAGTGTGTCATTCAGGAAAAACGAAGTGTCGAACCAGGAGCATGGTCTTCAGGCTGTGTTTGCTTACCGATGTTGAAATTTCACTAATAGCAAAACTAAGCTGATTTGTGCTTTGCGTGACACTAATTCTAGAGCAGGTTTCAAAAGACAGCTGTTCGCAGCTAGTAGCAGATTTTCCATGAAATCATGACTTGCCTAGGGGAATCCTTACATTAATGGGGTTTTCCAAGTCTCTTGACAACTGAGGATAAATCATACACATACACGTCTTTTTCCAATAAAATGCCATGTTTACTATGGTTGGATAATGATAAAAATCCTTTCTGTGTACAGTAACAAATTGTCAGCAGTCGTAACCTTGTAAGAGCTGTAATACTCCAGACCATTAATGTCATTTCTGCGTTTACCCTTGACGGCCTAGGTTTTGGTTTAAATCAGTAGGATATATGTGGATATGGCATATCTAGTATGGCAGCTATTCTCGTTCCAGGAAAATGGAGATACCATTTTAAGTTATTGAGTTGAAGCATCTAAGGATGTTACAGGACAGCAAAATGCAAAATTGTACTTTCCTTTGTAAATTGCCTTGATAAGTTTGGCTCTGGATTTCAATACTGAATATCCATAACTGCTTGATGTTAGAGAACTGCTAGAAATATTTTTAAATAGTCTGTAGTCCCAAATGCACCAGATCAATAACCTTTCACAGCGCTGTGTGTACTGTAGCGTTTGCTATGCAGTTAAACAAGGCTGAAAGGAGATCTGCTTGATCAAGTCCAGAGTGGCTAAGTGTTATTCAAATCTAATAGCCTAGATTTGTCTCTCATGCCGTACAATAGCAGTGACTCCTAGCACTTCAGCGAAACACATGCAGCCCTCAGTGTCAGGAACTATTAAATGACTGTTTTTATTAACCTAAGAATATCCAGTCCTTGAGCCATACCCAGTGTTCCTTACTCACAAACGTCTGCCCAGAATGAGTCACCAGATGAGAACAAAGGAGATGAGAGGAAATTCAATGTTATATTTCCGTAAAAATTATGAATCAGGAAACTGTTTCTCCTTCTGTATTCTGTTCTGGGCTTGAAACTTAGAAATTCATCACAAATAGTTTTGTTTTAGTCCTGATCCTGGCTAAAATAGCTGGAGGATGCTAATGCATGAAAGTGTGAGGAAAAAACTTAAACTTGCCTTTCTTGCCTTTCTTAACCAATGCACCAAGAATTAAGCAAATTTCAATGCTTCTGCGCAGCTAACAGCATATGTAAAATGGGCTATGCTTGTAAAATGAGTCTCATTTGCTAAGTCTTTGCCAGCAGGCAGCAATGGAAGATTTAATGTGTTCCTTTGGGCCCATGCTATTACACAAGAGGAAGAAATTAAGATTCATTTAAAGCTAAGTGGCATGAACAAAACCGGCCCAAGTTGTTCATTGAACGAGGTGCAGATACGTAACAAGGTGTTTCTGGTAGAGTCAAAGTAATGAAAAGCTCTATTTTTTTTAATAGTCTGTATGTTTTCTCATTTTGAATTATTACAATATCTCTGTGAAAAAATAAAACCAAAGGAGACCAAGTTTAGGATTGTGTCCTGAAGGAACTAACTCCTGGTGCACAATCTTTCTGTCACTGAAAAATTGCTGTGAACTTGGTTTGGTTTGAATTGTTACACTGCTTTCAAATTCTTGCTTTCGTAGAATTACTAATTTCATGTTGTAATTGATTTTTGTACATGCTTTATTCTTTTTACATACATGTGTTATTTTTCTCCTGGGAAGATATGCTAAACTTCCATACGGACAAAAATAAATGCTCTGCTTTCCTTCAGAAAACTGAAGTTTATTTCAATTGTATGGGAAACTAGCACATGTGTATTCTAGAGTTATCATATCTTGGGTCTTTTTAAGGCTGGGAAAACCCATTCTTGTTATGGAGGGTGAACTAAGCTTGACTGTTGCGGTTGCCCTGCCAATATAAGGTATCCTTATAGGTCAGAAAATAAACCCTAAGAGTATAGTTTCTTTGCAACCATTTTTAATTTTAGTATTGACTTTATAAATAACAGTACTAACTCTCTCTGTATATATGGAAATTTTATAAGTATAATAGATTTTTGTTATTTTACCACGTTTCTGAGAATTTATTTGTGCCATTAATCTTGAAGTACTATTACAAGTAAATAATTTCATATCTGTAGAAATCTGACAGTTTTTAAAAGAATATTCATTTTAGCTTTTATGTTCTTCTTTTTTGAAATGCTGATACACAGCACAGCTCTGATGTACAATGTAATCATAGAATCATAGAATCGTTAGGGTTGGAAGGGACCTTTAAAGATCATCTGGTCCACTCCCCTGCAAGGAGCAGGGACATCTCCAACCAGATCACATTGCTCAGAGCCCAGTCCAACCTGGCCTTGAATGTTTCCAGGGATGGGGCATCAACCACCTCTCTGGGCAACCTGTGCCAATAATGAAGCTTTAGGAAATTGTTGTGTATCACTCAGAAATAAATGGTATCATGGAAGAAGAGGAGGAATTCATAAACTAAGAGTTCGTCTGCATATCTTGGTATTGATTTAGTGGTACTTAAATATGAACTGCCTAATTCTATTTAAATCTCAGACTGGAGAGCATTGAGACTGCAGAGTCCCAAAGGCAGTGTATCAAACTCTTTATTTCTATAGCATATCTCTTAAAGCTGTGACAAGCAACTTCAAAGACTTACTGGCGGAAGTGCTATGGGCGAGCAGCCTGGCATGCTTCAGGAAAGGAATCAAACAATGTCTTGAATTGTATTTCAATAGGCTTTGAATACATGTGCTTGTTTTTTTTTTTTCCTAAACATTCTACAAATACTGCCCTGTCATAAAAAGGATAGTAGCTCAGAAGTTTTGCTGGATTAATGCTGAAGAGAGATTTGAGCTTTTGCTGTGGACAAAAAAAAAAGGTGGCATCTTGTGGGGAGACACCTAAAAAGCTTGGTGACTAATTGTGGTCTGTATGCTTCTGAAAATGGAAGATTTGGTCAACTTTCAAATCGGGATACTCAGCACATTGTGAAACTTAGAAGAAAGGGTGGTAAATCCCATTTTAAGGGGTAGCTCACTTACCGTCTCTAGCCTCTGAAGAGGAATTTGGTGACTTGTGTATAAATGTAATCAAAGTTAAGAACAAGGAGCACATGAAAATTGGGTCATGACCTCCATATGTAATATGTTAATGTGGAGAATTGCACTATTATCCATTCATTAATAAGATTTTTTCACCTCCAAACTCATATAAAGAAAAAGACTGTTAGATTAAATTAAAGCACGCCAGTTCTCCTGGCACATCTGTGGTTAATTGAATGTTGGATTTGAATGTGTCTCCCTCTTAAAGATCTGTGTAGATGGGCTGAGCTCCAACTGCTCTCTGTGCTTTTTCTTCCAATTTTCTAAGCCTTCAATTCAATTTATGGGTTATTTATTAAGTAAGTCAGTTTTAAACTAGTGTGTCCAAGGCTTAATAGTTCAGTGGTAAAGCTGTGATATTGCATAATTTGTATTTTGTATATAAAAAGAAGAATCTGGACAAAATGTCATTTTCTAAGTAATGTGGCAGTTTTGTTGAGACTCACCAGCAGATTTACTGCTTGATGCAGCTGGGAAGATTCACATCTTCCCGAACGGGCTGCTCGGGGCTCCCTGGTTCTACACACTGCATCTAAAGCAGCTTCTGACTCCTCTTAAAATTGTTGCTCTAACATTTATGTCTTCTCTTCGTTTACCTGTAGTAGTTAAGCTACAAGCATTCTCTATCCAAAGAGTGCTTGAGCTGGTTTGGATTTTTTTTTAAATCAATGTTTCAGAAAATTTTATTTCTTGTGTTCGGGACAAGCCCAAAGGAGGATAGTTTCTGTTCTGCAGAACTAGTCACTGATGCTTAGCAACTATTAAACCTGCAGTGACCAGTCAGAAGTATTCTGATGGCAGAGAAACCTAATGTGTGTGCAATTCTAGGCATTGTTGAAGTGGATAATCATTAAAAAAAAAAAATACATAAAGCAGAAATCCGGCTTCAAGATTGCAGCGTTTTTAAGAACTTCATCGCACAAATCTTTATCTGAAGAGAATTTTCACCACCACCTCCCAATTAGTTGCCTTTAATTGGAATTTTATGACTAAGTTGTTCATTCAGTGTTTTCAAATTGCTGCATAAGATTTTGAACAGAGAAAGGGAACTGAGGGGAACTTGAGTCCATTGATTTGTATATAATTTCCCAGAGCCATTCAGTTCTGGAAGGAGTCATAGCTGTTGCTTTCAGGAGTTTATGGTCTTAAAAGTTGTCAGGATGAAATTCTACAGAAAGTGTTGAGAGAGTAAGCTTTTAAAAGGAATGTGTATTATTTATTTGCCAGCTTTAGGACAGCAATATTTTTTGGCCTAGAACCTCTTCATAAATTGTACATTTGAGCGAGTTGAAAGGAATTATTAAAAATATCTAGTAACAGGGTTTTTTTTTCTTCTGTTGAGGTAAAATAAAATGTAATATTTAATATCTTTGAAATGTAAAAGTAGCTACTTTCTGTCAGTACGCTGATGTGCTCCATACCTGACTTTTACTACAAATTGAGGATTGCGGTTTCCTGAGAGGCTTAACAGAAGGTGGAATGTTATTATGTGTATATACTACTGATGTGTTCTTTTATTTAATTTGTAGTTCAGCCCAGAAGAAACCCAGTTATTATATCTTATTAGAGTGCAATTTAAGTGCCTTTTTTTTCCCCAGTTCATTGTTGATTATGAATAAAAATGGACTGACATCTCTCTTTCAAAACCAAATGTAGAAAAGGTTGGGAGTTTAGCTTTCTGACAGAGATAATTTTTAATTATGTGGTATACAGAAAGTTAGACTGGCTGATATAATAGATCTTTTCATACAATCGAAACACAGTAACAATAAACTGGCATTTGTTCAGATTGTTGAATGAATGTTTAGCTTAAATTATGAACATGTCAACATTTCGGGAAATTGTTCAAGACTCCATTTTTTTTTGTTCATTGCAGTAAACGCCAGTGGTGTAGCAGATGGACTTTCAGGAAAATGTATCTGTATGAAATTTAGGGTCTTAGGCTATAGGAAAGTTGTGGTGCTAGTTAGTAATTAGGCAACTGGAAGCTTAAATTTATCAGCGTCGAGTCAAATCCCTGCAGCATTTCCAACTCCTCCTTCAGTGTCTCCTCTCTTCTCACACCTGAGTTCGTAGATCGGATTTGTTTGACCTGTCCTCTTGCTGTGCCAGTTTGTCGATCAGCCAGTGCTAAGTGGCTGGATGACCAGCCAGGTTTTCACATAGCCTACCCCCCTGAGGTGGCACACCAGGCAGGGTTTCTGTTCCTTAGCCAGCTGGCAAGCCAAACAAACGGCTTTGTGAGCCAAACCGTGCCCAGCCCAGGATTACGCTGTGCTAGCACCGTGGGATTTACCTGATCCCTGTCCGCAGGCGAGTTGTATCAGCGTCATGATTCTCAGTGTTTTGTGTGCCACTTCCTTTCATTTCCTTAGTAATGTTGGCCTAATATAGTCAGTTGTTTTGAATAGTGGCAGGCTTTTTAGTGAATGCTGGTTGTTGGATATGGGCACAGGAAATGCTGTTAGCTGGTTAAAATTGCACAGCATACGTTTTCTATGAACACCTTTCCTATATAATTTAGAGAGCAAGTAATCTATGCTTATCGTTGAAGATTGATTGGTTATCCTCAAGTGAGTTGTCCCCTTGTACATGTTTGCCAAAAGTGGAGATTTGAACAAGAAAATGGAGATTATTAATTAGACCGGCTGTATTTGCTCACTGAAGAAATTAAGGAATGCTAATGAAGACTTTATAGAACAATGTACGTCTCAATAATATGGTGTCACATACTCTGTGAGCATTTTAATATTAAAACAAAGAACTGTCTTTATTTATTGGAATAAATCAATGTACTTCCTTGCCTTCAGAATGTACACAGGTTCAAAGAGAGGTATGCTAACTTCTGTTTTTGTTGGCTTAGTCTCCAATAAGTGACAGACAGTTTAAAGACTTGCAGGATTGCCAGACAACTCTGAACCAAGTACATTTGGTGAGATTCGTAAAACCAACAACCCAAACAAAAACCAGCTGAATTGTAAAAGAATCTAAGACTAGGTTTTTGGATGAGATAAACCCCAGTTCTTCTAGTTGTGACCTTTTGCCAGCAAATAACAACCTGTATTTTATGATAGGTACAAAATATATATGGTTATTTACGAGTGCAAAAATACCTGCAGTAATTGAGTCTCCTAGCTGACATTCATACATTGTGATACTTCTTTCACACACTTAAAAAGGCTTCTCAGCAGCTTTTTAAAGGTATTAAAAAGAATAAAAGACACTGTAATGAAATAGACCCTAACGGTAAAAGGGAGGGAACTTTTCCAGGAACACACAACCTTGCTGTAATACACTTCAAAAGCCAAACTGAAAATCAAATAAATCCCATCTCTAGCCTCACAAAGGGTTCTGCCAGTACACTGAGGGAAGAAGAGAGAAGGTTCCAGGAATTGCAAGCCCTTTGGAAAAAATCCTGCCTTCTGCCCCTTTGTGATCATACACTAGAAATCCAGCTCTGTGTGTGTGTGTGCATATGTGTACACTTGTATGTGTCACAGAAAACAGAGTAAAATGCAGCTTGCAGCTTAAGCAAATGCAGTCTTTTTAAAAAATTGTTGCTGAAGGCCCTGATGATTTGGGGGAGGGGGTGTCCTCTCATCTTCAGTAAAGGGGCACTACTATCAACCTGTTTGTATAAAATAAACATGATTATTTATAGATAAGATGCATGTGCTGAAAATAATGTCTTTGCTAGTATGTTTTAAATCTGCCTGTTTTCAGTATTGTTTGTGCTTAAAAAAAAAAAAAAAAAAAGAAGCCCAAAAAGGGCTGGTGCTGCTTTATCGAGTGAAAGGCTGGCTGCAGGGTCAGCGTTGAGACACACCTGGACTTCACAGATGTGGTAACTGAAGATCAGGGAGGGAGAGAATTATGAGACTGAACAGGTGCACTGTTTCCAGGATTAAAAGTGCAAGTTTCATCAGTTGCAGTCGCTTTTCCATTAATCTTTTTCAAATTTTAATGGTTGTGAAATAGAAAAAGATGTGTGGGCTTTTAACATCAGTAAGTCAATATATTTCAAATCGCTGTTTAATCTATTGTGTTCCCCTAGTGTTATTTTGCTTTGAATCTTACAAAAAGATAATTGATTATTCCTAACTACTGTGCTTAAAAACTCAAGGTGTCTCACCTGCATTAAACAGAGAAGTCCCATCTTGATTAAACAGTATGATTAAAAAAGAGCATTTGACTATTTTCATGTGTTGGAACATAGTATCACCTCCCATTAAAACTCACTGATACCAGTAACATAAACATCAGTGATTTGCTGGTTTGGTATCTCAGTGGGCCTTCAGGGGAGCTGCTACCTACATGCAAGGAATGCAAAGTTTGGCTTGCTGATCGTGTACAGGTAAAATCCGTACTTCAATATAGAGAGTAAATTTTTTTTAGTACCAAAAAGGTTGTGAAGTGGAGTTGTTAAATGCTATTAGGTACTTCTGAACTACAGAATGATGTTTTAGAGCTACAGTAAGTAATTTGTTGAACTACTCTAGAGAGACAGAGTTCTGGTATCTATCCAGGTGAGCAAAAATTTCCTGTGAAGATAAATAGAGGATAATGTACCAGAACATTACGTTTTTCACATAATCTAACAGTATCTTGCCATGGCAGTAGTGCTAGATGAATTTGTATTTGCTGTAAAATGCGTAAGATACTAGTAGGAATGCTTAATAGTTATATTCTAATCCAGCATAAAGCAATTCCAGATTAATTCAAATAAACTATTTTTGGTGGTGTGTTTTTTTTTTTTTAATGGCCATATCCCCTTTCAGTGTCACTGCAGGACATTACGATGAGGAAAGCTTTCCGGAGTTCCACAATTCAAGATCAACAGCTGTTTGACCGCAAAACTCTGCCTATTCCTTTGCAAGAAACTTACGACATTTGTGAGCAGCCTCCTCCGCTTAACATTCTCACCCCTTACAGGTTAGTAAAATAAAGTTAATCAAAAGCAATTTGTAGATTATTTTATATAATAGAGATGCTGTATCCAGGCACCTTGCTCATGTTGAGTAGGACTTGAATATTTAAGGAGCCACACTAGAAAACAATAAAGCTGCTAGAGGAATACTGGCAGCAGAAGACATAAATGTTAAAACTTTACTCTTCTCTACTCAGATTTTACCCCGGTGTAACAATGGTAAGAAAAAGCCATTTTTACTATCTGTACTTATTAAACTGTGCAATGCTCTTGGATGAGAAGTGAAGAAAATAAGCAGTTTGTAGAAAGAAAGTTCTTTAATGGAAATGAATGTTATTTGCTGTCCCAAAGTCAGTTTGAATAAGTAGTTGAACACAAGCAGCCACATGAGTTTGCTCATTATTCTGAGAGCAAGATTTGAGTCACTGGAATGGGAGTTTTGTGATTCATGATACTCTTTTTTTATCTACAGCTTGCGTTAAAGTTATTTTCTAAAATCAGGACCTTGAATACAAGGAAAGATAGTAAAGAATGATGACACAGGAGGTCAATGTTCATCTTTTTAATGTTCTTCAGTAAAATATTTCAGGGTCTGAGATACTAGGTATTCCTCAATATGCCTTTCCTTTGCCTTAGCATTTGGATTCATGTGTTGTCAAATAAATAGTATGCCCTATATGCGTTATTGTGTTTCAGGGATGATGGAAAAGAGGGTTTGAAGTTTTATACCAATCCTTCATACTTCTTTGATCTGTGGAAGGAAAAAATGTTGCAGGACACCGAGGACAAAAGAAAAGAAAAGAGGAAGCAGAAGGTATATATGTTAGCTTTATAGAGCTTCTGGTTGCTTTTTCCTGGGAAGGGTTTACTTGCAGATACAGTACTTCTTTGGTTATGCAATTACTAACAATCCAAACTTTACAGAGTCATCTTCATTCA
The DNA here is from genome assembly GCA_011801015.1 of Ardeotis arabs. NCBI lineage: Eukaryota > Metazoa > Chordata > Aves > Otidiformes > Otididae > Ardeotis > Ardeotis arabs. The sequence goes on along the minus strand of JAAGAY010145188.1, from coordinate 90,228 downwards.
ACTAAAACTAGTTATATTCATTCAATTCCATCAACTTTACCAGATAAGAAATCATTATAATAATAATATAATATAGAGGGGCCTAGAGCTTTCATGCTGTCTTAATGTAACTAGCAGCAGATTTGCCAAAATTTGTAAGTCTTCTAGCAATGACTCAAAAAGGAGAAAAAAGGAGGAATACAACAAGAATAAAGAATTTCACTGGAATGCTTTTTTATAATACAAAAATCTGATAACCTTGGAGGTAAAAAAGCTTGAATGACATTCTAATAGATACGTTTTCTCTAAACTGGAAATAAATTAGTAGCACTAGAGCTCTTTGTTTATATTTTCTTAAAAGTAAACACACACTTTTTCAAAGGTAATGCTACTTTTTTGTTTCACCATTATTCTGTATATTTCATACATAAAGACAGTAAATATAAGTGTCAGATTCATAATTTCATTTCATACTTAGCGTAAAAAGCTACTTGCACAGTTATTTTTGTCTATATTATTCAGCTAATTATCCAATAGACTGAAGTTTCTGCCTCTGGCAATTTTTTTTTGTTTACTCGGCTTTTTCAGTCATATTTAGACTGAAAGTAAATTTTTCTCGCGGTTGAATTGGGATTGGTTTTCATTATTTTATGGCTAATGTTTAAAGTGCAACTGATTAAAAAACACTGTCTTAGTTGTCAGCTTTGTTTTGCACAACTCTCCTACAGCAGAAAAATCTAGATCGCCCTCATGAACCAGAAAAAGTGCCAAGGGCACCTCATGACAGACGGAGAGAGTGGCAGAAGTTAGCCCAAGGTCCGGAGCTCGCAGAAGATGATGCTAACCTCTTACATAAGCACATTGAAGTTGCTAATGGCCCAGCTTCACATTTTGAATCAAGGTTTCTTTTTATTTTTTTCTATCTTTTGTTAAGTACTGATACTCATGCTGCATAGTGAACATGCTTGAGAAATGGTACTTGATGAGATGCTACTGCTGTTCTTGAAATGCACTGGAAGTCATTGATTGAGCTCAGTCAAAACTCAGTTTTAAAATACTTAGTCAGTGTGTCCTTAAAGGAGTAGTTACTGTCCTGTTATTTTTAAGAGTAGTGTGTATCCTTGAAATTCGTTTTATCCTTGAGGATGTGTTGTCTGCAGATTGAAGAAGGTGTAGTGTCACTGTTGCAAGCTTGCACCCAGGTGTGTCACTACATTCCAATGTTGACCTACAAAATCCCTATTATTCCAGTCTCTTGATTTTTCTTAAGCAGACACTGCCAAGACTATATGGAGGGTGTGATGTGAACAAATGTCCACTTGGAACTCAGATATGTGAGATCACTGAGCTTCTCTTTACTCTTGAGCAAACCTAAGATTTGATTGATGTTTCTGGTAATAGTCTATTACAAAATCCAACCTGTTGGATTCTCATTTCACAGCACATATTTGCTGGTGGCTAAAAGTAGCATTTCACATGGTAAACACCTGCTGTGTTTACGCTTCTGGTGTTTGTGTGAAACCAGCTGAGAAACTTTTGATAGGACAGAGGGCTGACAACTAGCATTAGGAGTTTTGGTGGTGTGCTTTTGAGAGGTTGTTTGTTTCTTAATTAGAAAGCATTCCTCATCCTCCAAAAACAGCTAAATTTTTTCCCCTTATCCTTCACTGGCCAAAAGCACCATAAGAGAGTATTTTGTTTAGCTTTGTAAGGCCTTCAAACAAACTGAATAGTGACAGTGGGTAATTATAACAACTCTAGGAGACAGTGTTTTCTGTCTGAAAAATGGAAAAACCTGTTTGTAGAAAACTTAGCTTTCTGAATTTAGAAAATAAAAATGGTCTCAGTGCATTTCAGTCAGTGGAATACAACTCAAGTTATGGTAATTAGCATTTTTCTAGGAACAACTTTGTAATATCTTAACATTGTAAACTGTTGTTTCAAGTTGTTGGCAGAAACATCTCCTTTCCTTCTGTTGTGTTGTACAGCAGATTCCACACTAGACACACTTGTTGCAAGACTCCTTTTGTATCCAGGACCCCGGCCTAAACACTTATTATCTCAGTACCATTAATGCATTTATGAATAATGCTGTAGTGCTTGGTGGCACTGCATGTGCAGGTCATGTCAGTCAGGTACAGAACAGCACCATGCTTTTCACTAACGGAGTAAGACTTCACCCCCAAATAATTTAATAGGTAGATGCTACAGTGGTGGCAGTATGTGGACGATGTAGAGTGCTGCTTTACTTGTTGGACAGTGATCTGCAAACACATTTCCTCTGAATTTAATGGAGAATTTAAAAAAAAAAAAAATCTTTAATTGAGTAGTTAATTAAAATTTCCTAACTGATCAGGTCCTTAAGATGTGTCTAAAGTTGTTGTTAACAAGGAAGGTGAATAATTTTAAGCTGTAGTTATCTTTATGTACTGCTACTACTCAGTAGTAATATTTAGATTATCTTCCTTGTATTTGTTGTATAGCTACAAAGTATTAAGTCTAAATTAGTAGGTTCTCTCTGTATTGGAATATAGATCCTCTGACAGAATTTTGACTAAATTGTTCAGTTGTAAATTCTACCATTCTAATGTCGATGGATGTTAAATGAATGTTATAAAAGAGTGTGGTTGCATGTATGTAGGGACTGAGGAGCAGAAACGATGATGAGTATAATGTCTGTTTCATAATACGCTCTGGTGTATATGTATTTCTGATGGTATTGCGATGTTTACTTAACTCAAAATAATGTGACTAATAAATACTAAGATCACACACATACTGTAGAAATTGTCTGATCTATTTGTCAAAAGCATTAAACCCTTGAGCTGCTAGAAGCAATGCATGGAAAGTGAGATAAATTATTAAAAAGCCATCAAGTACAATATGCAACATTGGTGCAGAGAAGATACTTGAATTCAGAAATCAAAGTAGAGAACATTATAGAACATGAAGTATAAAACATTAGCTGAGGGCATTAAAAGTTACTTTTGCTGAAGCTTACATTGGGTCATTTTTCACTCTTTTCCTGCAGATCTCAGGCGTATGTGGACCATATGGATGGATCATACTCACTTTCTGCATTGCCCTATAGCCAGATGTCAGAACTTCTGAACAGAGCCGAGGAGCGAGTGTTGGTCAGACCACATGAACCACCACCGCCACCTCCGATGCATGGAGCAGGAGATGGGAAACCTGTGCCTCCTTGTGTTAGGTACGGAGTGGTCAAGCCACATGGAGATTTATTGGGGAGTTTTAGTTTTCCACCATCCCCCTAGTAGTCCATTAGTATTATTTCCATGCAGCCCAGGCAGTACATCATAGGGGCTGTGTCAGTCCACAGCCCTGACGCATCTGCAGCTGCAGGGCCACGCAGGAGTTGGAAACAAAGGTCAGAATCTAACCCTCATAGGGTGCTATTGTGGAGACATACCTCACTTTGCCATTAATATTTAAATTAATAGTGTCTCTTGAAAAAGCACATCTTTTCACTCTTCAGGAGATTATACACAGAAATACATAACTCTTTTGATTAGTTTTCCACAACAGCTGAAATAAATCCTGCAGTCGTTTTCCAGGAAAATAATTTTACTGTTCCCTTTTGTTTTCTTCAATTCACCTATTCATTGCACTATAATGAGTATCTAGCACATAAATACACCTCTCTGTACATAGAATTGATGACCTTTGATATTATCTCACTCACCCTGTCATCAAACCTTAAATACTTACTTTAAATGTTACTCATCCTCATTGCTTTACTGGTTTTTGTTTTGTTTTCTTTGTATAAGAGCTGCAACTCGGTTAATAGCAAAGGTCTGTTGGAAGACTGATGCATACTCCGTACTGAGAATTAGATTTCCTTGTATATGAGATATGACTACCTTGCAATCATCATAGTACATAAAGTTCTTTAATGCCCAATGTTCAATATTCTTAAGTTGCAGAAATGAATCTATTGCTATTTTTCCCACTCTCCAGCTCTACTAACTTTGTCCTGTTATTGGATATTTCAGTTCTACTACTGGCTTGGTAGAAAATCATCCTCAATCACCAGCAACAGGCAGAACACCAGTGTTTGTGAGCCCCACTCCTCCACCACCGCCACCACCACCTCTTCCATCTGCTTTGTCAACTTCATCATTAAGAGCTGCAATGACTTCCACTCCTCCACCC